>PVJA010004048.1:0-89422 GCA_004027025.1 Myocastor coypus | reverse complement strand
TTATATTTATTTCATTTATTACATCATTGTGTTGTGGATTTAGATAACATGTATTTTTTTCAGTACTTGGGACTTAACCTATTGCCTTGAATTATGCTGCATTCCCAGGCGTTTTAGTCAGGGTTTTACTAGAGGAACAGATAAAATACAAGGAACAGATGTAACACAAAATGTGCCAGTCTGAGTCAGATGGGGAAGTGTGCTGAGAGCGTCTGCACACTGCCAATTGAAGGATTCAGTCCCAAGGCTTTTATACTTACTGTAGTGTTCCATCCTTACCGGTCTCAACTAGTCTTAACAGGTTTCTATCGGTTCCTAACAGTCTCTAATGGTCTGCTGTTGTTCTTGAAAAAGAAGGCAGAAAAATCTGCTACTGGAAGCTGAAGGGTTCAAAGTAGAGGCTGATGAGTCTGTGCAGAAAGTCAAGAGATAAAGTCCAAACTCAATTATTCTGAGGCAGTGCCCTCATGGTTCACAGCATGAAACAGCCAGGTAATGCAGTCAAATTGATAAAATATATCGAACACCTCACATCCAGCCAAGTTGACACAATGTATCAACCACTACAGTCCACCCCTTATCAACTTGACTAGACATATTTCTTTAAATCAGTCTTGAGATACAGAGATATGCATATAATTGCACCAAACATTGTTGTAACTATATCTTCAATACTGACATAGTATATTATAATATAATTATATACAGAGGTGAAATAGTACAATTATAATCCCCTTCTATATAGCTGATCATGGGGTAGTAGTTGATATTTGGAACTACCTTCTTCTACTACCCATTCTGTATTCCCTTGGCCTTCATCAAGTACCTCAGCAGGTCTTGGTTCCTCCCTGGAGGAGTGACCCATACCTTTATTCCTGAAGGCTCTGAACTATTTATCATTGTGCCTGTATTAGGTGGCTGTAGCTTCCCATTCAACTTAATAACAGGGCATGGCAATACTAAGATGCGCCGCAAGGGATCTCCTGCACTCCATGTATGTTCTTCCTTCCCTCCACTGTGGAGTAGTAATCCAATTTCCCCTTGAGAGTCTGGGTCAATCGCCCCTGACAACATCAACACGCACTGATCAGCGCTCTGCCAACCCTGAGGGAAATCTTTCTGGGTCCTGAGAGTTCTGGCTCTGCCTGCAACTCTCCCCGCCTTTGTTCCTTCCCCCAGTCTTTCAGCTCTGCTCCTCAATCAGCCTGTTGCTTGCCTCCATTTCTACCCTGTGTGCATGGTGACAGGGAAGTCAGACATGGGAACCCATGGGGCCAATCAGAGGAGCTGCTTTGGTTTATCCTAGCGTGGAGAGCACCTTATAGTATGTGAGCTCTGCTGTGTTGTGCAGTGCTTTTTGTTGTAGTTGTTGTTGTTGTTTTGGGTTTTTTGTTTGTTTGTTTGTTTTCCATTTATGCTGTTAATGTATTTTGGCTCTTTACACTAGGAATTGGTCCCTGCTATTTAGTCACTTTATAAGAGGTTGTATGTTACACTATCTTTCTAGAGTATACACAGACCTATAATATAAAATCGCCAAATTTATACTGCATTAGTAACACATTTATTGTGATAACTATGTTTCCTTTATCATAAAGATTACGACAATATTTTTACTAGTGTATACAGTGACTAAAGTAGTTCAAAATCAACAGAAAGAAAATTAATACTTGTAGATCACACCACACTCATCAGTAACCCAAGTTTTGGAAATTCTGATTGCTATAGAAACATTCTTAATGTGTCTAAGTTACTAAATATGAAAATGTATTAAAATATCTCAATAGGAAATTTAGCTATGTAATTGGAAAGATATTAAATATTGAAAAGAAAATCTAAATCTAAAAGCCCATGAAATGACCCTAAGGATATATTTTCTAATATGCAACTTGTTTTTTGGTAGGAAACTGTAGCTCTGTATGGTGGTACACACCTGTAATAACAGCAGTCTGTCTTAACCTGGTTTGTTTCACTGAGACAGTAGGATTTCCAGGAGTTTGAGGTCAGCTGTGCTACATCACAAGTTCAAAGCTAGCTAGACCTTATATCAAAACAAACAAAAAACCTCAAAAGAAATGGTAAACTTTCAATATTCAGTACAGCACCACTTCCTGTAGTCAATTTGTATGCAATCTTTAGCCTGATATAAGATTTACAGCATGTCTACAATAGCATATAGATTACACTATAATTACTAAAACTATTAAGTACAATGTGATGGCTTAGACATAGAATGTCCCCCTAAAGTCTCATGTATTTAGCAGATGACTGCACCATGGGGACTCAGTGTTTACCAATGGGTTAATCTAAGGAAGAGTTCAATAGCTGAATGGGCTACTCATGGATGTGCCAGGTTAGAAAAGACAGATATCTGGGAACATTATGTGGAAGAATCTCTTACTATGCCTAGATGGTGACATTTCCACTTCCTGGCCACAAGGACATGACTATCTTCCCTGTTTTTTATCACTCTGCCTATTTTGGCCCTGGAGGTAGCCAAACATAGACTGAATCTGTGAATATATGTAGACCTGTTGCCCTTTAAGTTATAGGTGAGTGACATTTGTTTCAATGAGAACAAGGAGGTGACTACAACAGGTTAAGACAGATTTTGGAACCAGAGCAGTAGGTTGATTTTTGTGACTCTACCTGACAACATTCTTTAGAAGCCTTTAGATAATGTTTATTGGAGAATGTTGGAAAGACTTGGAGATACTGGAGAGAAGCTTAGAATGCTATCAGAGTGGAAGATTTGGTCAGCACTCAGAAGACCAAAATGCTGACGGTAATGTAGATACTAAGGCTCCTTCTCAGATAGTTTTACCCAAAATCCAGGCTGTGGCATGGTTATTGTTCCTTATTTTAGCCAGATGTACAGTAAAAATCAGGAGTAGGAAGCAGTTGGTGCCTTCATCAGAAAGGACTCACATGCAAAGTTGGGACAGAGGACTATGTAGTTCCCAAAATGATGAGGCGGTGCAAAGCCATATTTATTTATTTAATTATTTAATACAGGGTCTACAGGATCTATAGGGTCTCACTACACAGATAGGACTCGTAGTGATCCTCCTTCTTTTAGCTACACAAGTTCTGGGATTAGAGGCATGTGCCACTATGTCTAGTCTAAAGCCAAATATTTTTCACCAAGCCCTTTTAAAGCAGGGCTGCAGGATTTCTCCTAAAATGAAACTTTTCCAGTTTTGCACTCTTGAGTCTACTTTGGGAGAGCTCTTGATAATTTCTATGACGATGTTAAGCATTCTTTCCTATTCATCTGGTTGTGATTCATTCATTCTGCTCAGCCAGCTAGGTACTCAAAGGCCTCTAGAGTCATTATGCAAGGGGACCTGACTACTTCTGGATCTAGCAACAGATGTCAGCCTCATCAATGTAGTGCTTGTTTTTATAAGCAAGTAGAATGCAGAAAGCCATGTTATCGTGCAGACTTTCACCTGCATTTCAGAAGAACTGGAAGGCCATGCCCTGTGGTCCTGAAAGAGTGCAACTTGAAGCCATGAGCTTAAAGCCAAATGTGCAACAGAGGTCAATGATACCTGGAGATTCCAGGAATGTGGAAAATCAACAGAGCAAAATTACAGTAAATATAGCTAGTGTAGAGAAAGGTCACGTGAGTCACAAACGGAAACCCTAAGGAAGAAGTGGGGCTGACCTAAAACGAAAGCCGAAGGAACTACAACCACCAGGGGTTTCACTGGGGCAGGGCCTCTTAATCCCTCTGTAGTTCACATCCTGACACAGATTGCCTGAGATATTGGGCATCAAACTCTAGAACTTAAGATTTTTCCTGCTGGGTTGTGGCATTGCTGTGGTTCCATTCCTTTATACCTCCTATTCAGAATGTTAATTGTATCTTTTGTGTCTTAGTTATTTTTTACTCATTACTGGGACAAAGAGCCGACACTCAAAATGAAGGAAGGAATGGTTTATTTAGCTCACAATTACTGGAGGTTTCAGTCCATATTCGGCTGGCCCAAAACTGAGTGGAACAGGGCAGAGAGCATCTGGTTCAAGGAGGCAGAACAGCAACAATCACGACAGACCAGAGGTGACCTACCAACCAGGGGAGCAGACAGCAACAGCACTAGCCTATCTCTCTGCCTCTCTTTTTATTACATCAGGCCCTCTGCCTTGGCCTATTTGCCTTATGCCACACCTATAATTCCCAGAAGTACTCAGACCAATAATCTCATCAGTACTAAAACACATAATCCAAATGACTCATGAGTCAAGTCTCAGTCTATAGAAGTCCCTGCCCCATGATTGCATGAAGCTTTGGGGGGACAACTAGACATAAACCATAACGTTTTGGAATTTTAATGTTTATTTCATACCACTGCATGTTAGAAATATTTAACTTTCATTTCAGTTGTATGGGAACTCACAACTGTTTGTCTTAAATCTCAGAGACTTTAAACTTGAATTTTATGGCAATGCTGACAGCCAATCTTCAAGAGGACTAAATGCTTTTGCATAAAGGGCTGTGCATGTTTACTGTGGGCCAACGATGGAATTTGATGGCTTGTATCTAGATGTGCCCCAGATCCTCTGACAGCTGCAAGTGGAGCTTTCTGGATTTAGGGTGCATGATACTAGGATTAAGGCTAATACGGCCACCAGACTGGAAGGTAGGAAACTGGGGTAAAATAAATGACACAGAAAGAGGGCTGATATGCTTGTTAGCAAGGAGAAAACAGAGACATTTTGTCCAATCAATAGGAAAATGATTAAGACAGACGAACAGAATTTGACTAAATTCTTAGTATGATTGAGATTATTTCAAGCAGATATTTACTCTTCATTTTTTAATTCACATAAACAAAGTTATGACAGAAAAATGATTTCATTTTTTTGTCATTGACTAACATAGTATAATCAGAAAAATAAGCTCAAGTTTCTGAAGAGAAGAAACAAGTCAGTTCTCAAAGAGAAATAGATCAAATTGTGCTATTCAATAAGAAAAAATAAACAACCTTGTTTCCTGATTCTAACATTGAAGTTATTGCCTTACTAAGTACTTAAGTATAATAGTGAGGAGAGAATTATTTAAAAATTAGTAAATCCCACGATTTCATTAAGCTTCAGAATACCCACCTTTCCCAAGCTAGTCCTCACCGGTTAGCACTACATTAAAAATTACCTAGAATTGTACCTCTCCAGTTGCACTGCTATTTGTCATTAACCATAAAACCCTGTTGAAGTGAAAGTAGATATATCGCATGAGAAAAGCTGACTCCAAATAAGAACTGTACATAATAAATGTATTTCAGGCAGTTTGATCAAAAATGAATGTGAGATATCTCATATGAGAAGTTCTTGGCAAATATTTGTGCAGATCACATAAGAATTGTAATGATGGAAGACTCAGCTAAGTATATTTTTCATTACTGGCTCACGTTATCAATTATATTGAGAAAGTTTGCTTGAACCAATTTTTCAACAATACTGCATTTTAAATTATATAAAGAAAATGAGGGTAAACAGAATCCTGAGCTCTTTTAAAACACCTGAACCACTTCTCACAAGAAAAAGGATTATATGAACTATGGAATATTTATGGGATTATTATCTTTTTAGTATAGATAAATTTGAACTATTGATCAATAGATCATTCGGGTATTGTGAAATCTAAGGAAAGTGAACAATTCAAATCAAAATGAAAATGTATAACAATCATTATTTTAAGGAGGCTATTTTAGTAGAAAATCTAGTAGAAAGGCAATATTTTGTTTGCTACTCAAGTACTGATTGTGCCAGGATACAGTTAACTAAGGAATGGGATTATTTGTCTTCATATAGCATTTCAAGTTTGTCTATATTTAGCATTAGGAATGAATGTGAGAGGAAAATGGTTTCTATTTATTGTGTAGACTAATGTCTGCAGTACAGCTAAGTTAAGAATAAAAAATATTGTTCGGAGTATCATGCTTCTCTACACCTTAGAGAGCCCTCACATCCATGCTTCTAAAATAATAGGATTTTCTTTTTGCAACAGTATGTGGAAATATAGTAGACGCTTATTCTTTGGCAGCTGTGTAACAGTTTAATCTCTGGGGTCTTAGTAAAAGAATAAAAAAATAAGTTTGAGAAGAAAGCTTGTTCTTGTAGCAAGCCACATAAATATACAACTAAACAATGAATACAGTGTTTGCTTTGCCTGATAACTCTTGAGAAAATGGGGATTCTGCTTGGACTCAGTTGGTAACTATGCAGCATTCTTCCTTAAAAAATTTCACCATTGGCCATAGCTATCAAGAATGAGGACTAAAGATATCTGTATGCTTCACAAAAGGAGTCCAGAGTGGCTTATTGACCCAAATTTTGTGATTTCTATGAGACCAGAGCTTGTATAAGAAGTGCCACTTCAAAGTTTAAATATACTAAAGAGAAACAAGAGATAATTTAAAAGATATAGCATAAACTAATAAGATATCATTTCTTTAATTTTCTGTCAAGTTCTTCTGACTATACACACAAAATGATGACGCAAAAAAAATAGAGATTAAGAAGAAATTACAGTAATTCAAGCAAACAAACTAATAAAAAAGCAAATTTATTATTTTAACTGTTTTTATTAATATCAATAAGAAAGAAATAGCAATGAGTCTGTTTCACCACAAGTGAGTATGACAGATATAATAATTAATACATGGCATATTGATGTCTTTGTAGTAGTTGTTTAGCATACAAGATGCAGACATGTACACTTAAAAATAGGCTAAAAATAAAAGATTAAATTTTGAATCAAGTTTAACAGTGGAAATAGGCAGTAGGACAACTATTTTTCATTTCTAGACAATCACAATTTTGGCAAATCATCTAATGGCCAAACTACATATTTAAATTACATGATTGAAGCCGAGCGTGGTGGCGCACGCCTGTAATACCAGCACTCGGGAGGCTGAGGCAGGAGGATTGATGCGAGTTCGAGACCAGCCTGGGCTACAAAAGTGAGCTCAGGACCAGCCTCAACTGCATAGTGAGACCCTGTCTTAAAAAAGACAAAATAAATAAATAAATAAATAAATAAATAAATAAATAAATTACATGATTGAAATCTTATATAAAAATAAATTTTATCATTTAAAAAGATGTTGAAATACAGCATGTAGGATTAAATAATTTTGGAAAAGAGCTTCTATTTGGCCAAAGTAAACAGTTAAATCCCAAAGAACAACAACAAAACCAAGGAAGCTAAAGAAATAAAAGAGACGTAGAAAAGAAGCAAAACTATCTCAAATAGTTGCAGATTTCCTTAGAGGGTATCAATATGTATTAAGTGTTGAAATACAGAATAAATAAACGTGATCCCCAGATATTTCCTTTTTTCTTTAAAAAGAAACTTTTATTTTAAAATGATTTAAATACTGAAGGGAATACAATACTTTCTTTTAAAAAATGTATTTAGTACAGGGTCTCACTATGCAGCTTGAACCAGTAGCAATCCTCGTGTTCTCAGTCTCCCCAGCTCTGAGACTGTAGGCATGCACCACCATGACCAGTCTTGGTGGCAAGCTTAGCGTGCCCAGGATGGGGCCAGCACTGCATGTGGTGACAGGCATGGAACCCAGGTACCTATACTTGGCTAAGCAGGCACATAGATCACTGAGTTATCTCTCCAGCCCCCTAGTTATTTTCTAAGTACACCATTTCCAGAATTTTCAATGGCCAGTATGCTCTGATTATATCAGAAGGTTAAAAAGTAAAGAAAAAACAACACCACAAAATGAAACAAAATGAGGGGCTGGGGAGATAGCTCCGTGGCACAAGTGCCTGCCTGGCAAGTGTAAGGTCGTGAGTTTGAACCCCAGTCCCACCAAAAAAAAAAAAAAAAAAAGAAACAAAATGAAATCCTGAGTTTTGAAGACTTAGCCTGAAATGCACGTATTATGGTTATTATAAGTGTCAATATCACACAATTAAAAGTCAAGGTACATTCCACCATGCACATGCTTTAATTGACTTATTATAAGTAAAAGAAAGCAAAACACATTCAATTTGAAAGCAATGATGTCTGTAGTAATCTAGTTGCAAATGCTTTCAGCACGGAAACCCACTTAGAGGTTAATGAATTTGATTTCTCAAAATTATCTGTGGCTATTATGTGAGTAAATGGTATTAGTTACAATTCTTTTTGTCACAAACTATAGAAAACAGGTTAAGAAAAATAGAGAATATCTGGACTTAAGTAACTGGAAAGACCAGAGGGTATCATTAATTTCAGGAATTGATGGATACAGAAGTTCAAACCAAGTCAAAATTAAATTACACTCTCTTGATTTTTCAACTCTGCGTTCATCTTCATTTGCTTCGCTTATAGGAAGGACTGTTTGTATGGTAGCCCTAGCAGTTCCCAAAATGCTTTCTTTCATTTCTCTATTTACAAAAACTTGGAATGGTTTCTGACTGGGTAATGTAATTACATTTCTTTAAACAAATTCTGTAGTCTACAAAAAGTGACAAGTTGATTGGGAAATCCTAAATGGCACGGCTGTGAACTAGAATGCAGTTGACCTCGTTTGAGCGTAAGGTAGCAGGATTGTGTAAACTGATGTCCTGGAAAGCTACTTACACACACAGCAAATTAACAGTTCCTAAATCTGCCTGACAAAGGATCTTGTCTCTTCATTTACAGTCATATTTCATTTGACAGTTATTACATTTTTGTAAACATTTTTTATTTCTATTAGAAATAAGCAATAGCACAGGATTCACGTCTGAAGCGTAAATTTGTTTTATTTAAACTACCACCAAAAATCTTTCCATGTAATGACCCTTAAATTGTTATAGAAAATATTATAGCTGTTCTGAAGAATGTTATTCAGGAAGAAACATTTTACAAAATCAAAATTAGGTGCAGCCATATAATTTGGACTGAATCTGCTATTCTATTTTTACCATCATGTAGTTGATATTCTAACTATATTTATAACACAATGTGATTGAGTATATATGACTAAATGAATATGAATAAGATGTATTTACTTCAGTCAAGTAATGGCCTAGTTTCATTTATCCTCTAAAAGGAGTTAGCTATTCCAAAAAATACAAGGAACTGAGTTTAGCCTTGTTATAATTAAAATTAGTCCATAGAGAATAGCAAAATAGATAAGGGAAAGATGTAAGTTAGTAAAGCTGATCTGCCTAATTTACATAACTGCATTGTGAAACAGTTGCAATATCACTTTAGGTTCCAGTGACAACTAAGCTACAGAAGCATAGTCATTGCTTACATGGCATTTATTTTTATTATATATACTTTTGTTTCTATTACTTAGCAGTAACAGCCTAGGTCTTTTCCGTGGATTTAGGCTTCTTCTGTGTTTATGATAAATCAATAGAAGTACTTTACAGGGAAACACTTTGCACACTTACATTCTGAGAGATGACACATTTATCCTTAAGCAACACATGTACTTTGTGTTTGTTATTTTTGTTGCATTTATTTAGGAAGGAAAATGCCACTTTGATGAAGAAGGTTGTCACCCTAAAATTTGTCACCCTAAAGCCTTATCATTTCAGTTTTCCAAGCTCAGTTATCAAACTTTTCATGTGAAATAGCAAAGTAGTAGTAAATCTTTCTCATCCTTCTGCTTCTCAACATGGAAACTCTTACTTGTCTGTAAAGTCCCACTGAATGAAGCAGAAGAGGAGTGCAAGAAATTCCATTACTTCCTTATGGAAACCTCTAAATCACAACTCGGTACTTTTGAATCTGGGAAAACAACATTTTCCTGTTAATTTCCTGGTGGAAGTACAACTCATTGCAATCCTGACAACCCAGACCAGCCCATGAAAAGAAATCACAGAATGAGTTATATGCTCACAGCCATTGTAAAGGCAGAATTACAGGGAGAAAAAAAAAAAAAAAAAAGAAAGCAAGCAAGAAAATAAATATGAAAAAAGTTAAGCAGCTTAATTCGCCAGCCCCAAGAAAAGTATAAAGAAGAAAATACAGTTACTTTTGTAAAAGAGCTTTCTGTTTTGGCAGAGATGTATTCTAATTTTTTTAAGTTATGATATTTTGTTGAAATTTCACATGATAACAATAACAAGATTTTTGCAATATATTTATTATATAGGATATCAAAATATGAAGCATTCATTTACCAATATCTAGTGTATTCATACTTTTTTCAATTAAAAATTATAATAAACAGGCTGGGAAGGTAACTCAGCAGCTTAAGCCCCTGCCTAGCAAGCACAAGGTCTTGGTACCAAGAAATATATATATATATATATATATATATATATATATATATATATATATATATATATATCATAATAAACTGATTTGATTCATACATTACCCAAAACCAAATGTTTGATATCTTTTCCAATAGTGCTTCTTTTATAATGCCATGCAGGCATCCTAATTCAATTCAGTTTTGATGCTAACCGGTGTTAGCCCTGGATGCCACAATCTGCAGGCTCAGTCTTCCTAGACAGTTTTCATATCGGATACCAATTTCAAGTTCCAAGTTGACACTGGTACTTCTGGCTGATTTCTGAGAGTAATGGTTTCCATGTTTGCTCCTCAGGTTTGTTGATTTCATGAAAACTTTCAGCAAACTTTAAAAAATTACATGCTAATCCTTATATGTGATTAAAGTTGAAATTTAGGAACAGCCAAATTGAAAGGATGGGTTTCTTGCGAAGATAGCTCATGAAACTTCTCTGCCTTCTCTGCCAACGTTTCCCTGTGCTCATCAACTTAATCACAGCTGGACCCAATCATTTAGGGAGACAAAACAAGTCTTATGAGGTAGGAATGTTTGACTAACCCCCCAGCTACTGGATATTACCTCAATCTCCATCTCCTCTTTCCTCCAAGTGTAGAGCTGGAGTTTGTATCCTCTAATTATGACTTAATATTTCTTGCTACAAACCACAACCTGAAGTTATCCAGTGTCCTTAGTTACCAAAAGGACATTATTTACTACTGAGATTTCAAAAGTTTTAAAATTTCTACTGTTAGGCACTGAAAGAAAGGAAGTATTGTTCCTTTATGCTATATAACATTTGAGGCAAAAAAAAAAAAAATGTTTAATCAGATATTTGTTCATGTGTAGCTAAATGCCATATATGAGTAAGTTTTATTTTTGTGTGTGGCCAGTAGCCCACTAGCTTCAAAATAAGTATGTGAACATGTGAAGATAATTCATAGCAACTGAATTAGAATTTTTTGAAGGACAGAGAAAATTAAAACCAAACCAAATAAAAAAAGCATCTCAATTTGGGAACCAGTCATGAAATGTTTTACCTTTCAATATATACTCATAGTGGTACAGTATAATTTCAGTAGAAAATTGCTTAACATATAAAGCTACAGAAAAAAACAAGAGAAAACAATCAGAACAATGTGCCATTAGTTCAGTTGACATTTAAAAAACTATTCTTTTGAATTTCAGTTGAGATTTTCCTCAAATTCCTTGAGAACAGAATACAAGCTTGTTAGCAATGGTTGCTCCTCTGTGTGCTCTTGGCAGAGGTGCTGCCTTCCCTTTGCCAAGCAATCCAAATTCTACATAAAACTCCAGCTAAATGACTGCAATGATACTCGGTAAAGAAAATCTTTTCTAAGTGCTATAGAACGCAAAGCACATGATCCAGCTCAGGTTGTATTGGGATGTGTAAAATAAAGCTTAACTTTGAGAAAAGTGGAGAGCTTATCTACAGAATCACAGGAATTGAAGATTGTAGTGTTCTACCCAAAGGAAATAAAAATACACACAACCTGGGTGAAGCTGCTCCCACAAACCATTTCTGCCCATTATACCTTATGTTTCCATTCCTTCTTTACAAAAAAGCCTTTCATGTACCTGAGTTCCTCTAGGTGGTTATTTGTAAGACAGGAGGATATTCCCTCACCCTTGAAGAATATCCCATGAATAAACCTGAATATCTTTTTATCAACTCTTTTCTTCTGACTTTTTCTTCTGGCTTTTATGTGGTGAGGAGGTAGACTTGAGTCTGGTAACAAGATTAGAATTAAAGGCAAACAAATCCAGTGACTCACACTCTTAACTTTTGAGACTGAATCTCAGCCATGGTGGATAATTCCTTACCTTTCTTAGTGAAAAGAAAGAAGTTTCCAAAGAAAGAAAGAAAGAAAGAAAGAAAGAAAGAAAGAAAGAAAGATAAGTTTTCATGACTTATTGAAGAAATAGGTCTGTCAGTTCATTGACCTCCCTTTGATAGGGTTTTGAACCAGCCTGCCTCCCCTGTTGTCTATGGAAAGCTGTCTACCTCAGGTCTGAGATAACATCTCTTTCCTCACTAAACTGTTTCTAAGGATTTTACTATTCATTAATGAAGTGGTCTTAAACTTGCTTCTGAGTCCAACATGTTCATTTTTCCCACTTAATTTATTTGGAGTTGGCCAAAGAGCTGCTGTGTAATGGCCAAACAAGATAGGGAACTAAGGCTAGTCTTCGGACATAAACAGTCCTCATACAAATACAAAGGGGAAAAGTTGAAGGAAACATTGAAAAATATGGGCCAGTAAAAGACACAGTTCTGTACGGTGCCAAGTTCCAGTGAGGAATAGCAATACAGCTCCAGAATTCTACATTTCAATGTGAAATTTTATGGCATTACCTTTACACATATTTAAAGTAGAAGATAAAGTTAAGAAAATACCTGTTACAATACAAGACTTATAAATCCTACATATACAAATATATGGGAAGTTGGTCAGTATGTGTGCTCAAGTTATAAGAATAGTTTGCTTAACATCACAATACTTTCAGCATCTCAGCAATATAAAAGCTTAGAAAAAAATCACTAGAAGTTAGCCTTTGGGTAGTGCAGTGCTTAGAACAAGGGACTGACATGCTCAAAGAGACACACTTATGTAATTGTAGCACTTGAGGGGCTGTGAAAGTTTAAAAATGGAAATATTTTGGTACAAAACAGATTTGTCTTGATTGTTCCATCCAAGTTCATGTATAATGGTGGTGGGATAGAATTGCTCAATTAAGTGCTTCCAAGACTCATCACAATGTTCTTTAGAAATTGCAATAACTCCAAGGAGAAAAAATTATTGAACTATAAAAAGACACTGTAGATTTGGTAGTATGAAAAAGGGAGTTAGAAAGAATGAATTACTTGCCCAAGACTCATAAATAAATAGACTACAATATTTTGATGCTTTTGGCTAATAAAACTTTACATCAAGAAAATAATAAAAATTTAAGCAAATATATTTATCATAGAACTATCTGTAAGAAGAAAAAATCAAATACATTCTAATTTTCTCTAAACAAGTGACTATTAAAATATTTTACACATATCTAATACATCCATAAATAGTTTGTAATAATAGCATAAATTTATGGTGAATGTTACACTTTAAAAGGTTAAAAGCTGTATATTATTTTATTATAAAAGTTACATATTAAACATAAATGCTTGGAAATTTATTTAGACCTGCTTTAAAGCAAGAGAAGAGGCTGGCCAAATAGCTCAGCAGATTAAAGCACCTGCAAGTGGGCATAGAGGCCAGGGGTTTGAGCCCTGTGACTGTCATGCCCGCCCTGCACCCAGGGAGTGATGAGACGGTGATTGAGACTGGGCAAGGTGGCACACGCCTATAATCCCAGCTCTTGGGAGGCTCTAAACAAGCCAATCACTATATCTGTCCAATCTAGTAGTGAGACTCTGAACAACTTGTAGACCCTTTCCTAAAATATAAGTAAGAAAATAAATAAATAAATAAAGCAAGCAAGCAAGCAAGCAAAAATAGGAAACAGTTTTTCAATACTCTACAATAGAGAACGAACAGCAAAATTACAGGATAGAAAAAGCAGTGAAGCATCTGACAGAAAAGGTCAGGAGAACCTGTGGTTTCATTTGCTTACTGTGAGTGTCTACAGGTTCTTTAGATCAAGACATCCTCCCTGCCTTTCCTGTCTCATCTCTATGCATTCGCAGCATGATCTTTCTTGACATTGGCTTAGTTACCTTGGAACACTGCCCCATTTTGCAATGTGAATTTTTTTCTTGTCCGTACACTCTTACCCAACATTTTTTAATTAATTATTTCTCATGGGCCTGAGATCACCACTTGGCTCTCTGCTGAGAAGCAAAGCCCTTGTCACAACTTGTCCCTGACCTTTTCTGCATCCTATTTACTAAGATACGTAGAGATTGCACTGAAGCAAATATCCCTAGTAGTGAGGTCACCAGGTGTGCATACATCACATTGCACTGTGCATTGCTAGTTGGCGGGCTCTGGGCTCTGTTACAACTTCAAAGTGTCTTTTCCCTGTGCATTGGCCATCACTCCCACCACCGTCTCAGATTGATGCCAAGAAGAAAACATGAGTTTTGGGAGAAGAGGCCTGTTCTACAGCGGACACTGCCATTCGAGAGCTCCTCAACTGCAAACAAATTCCATTGTTCATCCTTTTGCACCTATGAGCCGTATTTCTGATGGGTCAGATTTGTAGCCCCGGTAGGTGTTTCAGTAATTTCTGTTCTTCATGCAGACATGTTTTTCTGTAGTATGCTCTGTCTTACACTCCTGTTTCCTTCCAATTCCTCACTATATTCACATTTTGGAGTAAGACTTGGTACAACTCAACCTTACCTAAAAAAGGATATTAGCAGTGTGCATTAGGCATTTATTAGAGGAAAGACTGATATCACTGTGACTCCCCTGCCATTGAGAATACACTCAATCTGCACTCAATGATAAGCATTCACGATTTACATTTGTGAGAAACTAATAATGTGCTCCTCTATTTTACGAAAAAGACTCACAGTGAACCCCAGCCTCAACCTCAACCATTGTATCAGCCTTAATCTTTCAAGTAAATAGAATATGACAGAAACAACTTTCCAAACAGCTTCCATTAAAAAGTAAAATAATGTTATAGAAACCTGCATAATTTGCTCTTAAAGTTAGTTTAAACTTTTAAAAACACCTGTCATGGCATAATTATGATTCTGTAGGATATACGACTGGTATATAGTGATGGCCAGCCAGGAGGTTTCGAATGTCAGAGGAGCCAGAGAGTGCCACTTCCTTAAGAATCAAATTTAACTAAAGGTGAAAAAGTTTGGAATATGTGCACTTTTAAAAGGGTTTTCCACTTGCATGTGCATATGAAAACAGCAGAATCATTCATTTTCATGTTTTATATAAAACAGAAGATTTCAAAGGAACTTTGTGTTTTCGGGGCTGCTTCAGGCTCTCTGCCCAGACTTCCTAGGGATATGCACATACATTGTCCTCTGCTTTAAGGAGCACTTCAGAGAAAAAGTTTGAGAAGCTCTCGTTCAGTTAAAAGAATAATAAACTTAGTTCTGGGAGAACTGAGGACACAAATTTTAGCTTTGATATTTACTAGCTCTGCCACCTAAATTCTCAAATATTGCTTCCCCTCTTGTAAAATGGGGTACATGCCCCAAGTTTTATAGATGTGAAAGGAGGGTCTATAATTGATGCATCTGAAAGGACTTGGGAGTAGTTCTGCACCACTTTCATAAAAAAGTTTGGTTTTATCATGAATAATAATCATATCATAACCAGATCTTATACTGCCCAAATATGCTATCTAAATATTATATTTATACACATATTTTGCACAGATCCCTTGACACTAACAGAATTTGTTATTCTGTCTTGCTGTTTTATGCATCACCCTCCTCTGAATTTTCTGACAGTTTTGATGTTGTCTTACTTTAGCAACTGGCGTTTATAGAGGCTGTCTTATTTAAATTAAGATTCCTGAGGTATTCATAAAGTAGGTTCTGTTTTTTTTTTTTTTTTTTTCTGACTACCTTCCATGGATTGTTAACCTTTAGCAAAATCTTCCTGAACAAATGAAAGAATTAATGAATGACTAATCTGAAATTATAATATAAACATTGGATTAAGTTTTTGGTTTCAGATTAAGACTGTCTATGAATTTTTCTTCTGGGTCTTAAGCAAATTATTTACCTGAAACTCAAATGGTTTGTGCAGAATGTGGGGTTGTAGCCTTGTTGGATTGTTGTGAACATTAATTTTTATTGAATATGTAAATTGATAGTATATGTTTTGCTACATGTTGAGTTTGCAGGAAACAGTCATTTCTATCTAAATAATTCTGAGAAAGAAGAAATAACTAACTACTTAGGAGTTCGTCCTGGGTCTATTTACCTAATAGCTTGAGGTTCTGTTTCTTTCCCACCAGAGCTTTCATGTCTTCCTCACTCTTCCATGTGCTCCAGTACAATGGATTTTCACTAATAGCTCTAACTTTTTCTCAAAATACTTATTTCTGTGTTACTAGTCTACAGCTGTGTACTAACAAATGATTATTTTTCACTTTTATTTATTTCGGTGTTAAGTAAATGACTAACCAAGAAAGCTTTTTCTATTCTATTCATTTTGGATGATTCTCTTTATAAAGTATGTAGTCAATATATGCTATTGATTACTTTGAAAATGTTTCCCATCCTCTGAAGATAATACATAAGAAGAGCATTTGGTCAAGCATGAAACAGGAGCTTTCTGACTTGAACATCATTAGATTAATAAAGAGTTGATCTACAGAGGCTGATTATTTTCTTCCCTTAATATCTCCAAATTGACAGGGGCAATCAAAGGATTTCAGTAATTTAAATGGTATCTGAAACAGTAGCAATAAATATGCATGTTTTCCAATCCTCAGATGTAACTCTAAGCTTTGTTTTAAAATGGAACATCAAAAATTGCAACAAAATTGAATATTTTTATACCCAGAAAAATGATTGAATATTAAATTTCATTTTGTGTTAGCAGGCTGTAATAAAAAATAAAATACGAGGACCATATTCATATTTCAGATAGAAAGTTAGAACTAAAAAATAAGAAAACGATGAGCCATGAATCTTTTTTTTTTCAAATTGTTCAGGGTCCACTTGAGAACACACACACACACATACACACACACACTAATAAACAAAGAGCTTATACACAAGAGAGAATGTCAATTGGTATAGAAATGACTGATTACCTCTGAGACAAGTTCTGAAGTCAAACATAATCATAACAGTGATGTTAAATCTGAGTTTTGAAGAAGTAACACATCTCAGACTGTGCCAGAAGCAGCTTTCTAAACAAATGGAGCACACATAATTTGATAGAGTATAAATTGCAAGAAGAAAGGTGAAAGAAATAATAAAGGGTCAGATGATAAGAAATTGTGTGGTTGATCCAGACATATGGAGAAACAAAGCATCAAATAAGTATAAATCTTTCAAAATAAAAGGTTAGATACAACTGCTGTATCAATAAACACTCCTAATTATCTGGCCCTTGAGGCCTCGTGAAGCACAAATTTAACAACAACTTTATTCCTCTAATTTTAGAAAGCATAGTGAAATAGTTTAACAGCCCGATACTTCACCGATTCATATTTATCAGATTGTGCTATTGTATATTTTATTTGAAAGTCAGTATCTTCTGTGAAAAACAAAAATAATTATTTAGTCTCTGTACATGTGGGTTTTGTTTTGTTTTGTTTGTAAGAATCTGTCATCAAAAATCTCTAACACTTACAGTTTAAGATATTATATAGCAAGAGCTTTTCTCTAAATTCATTCTAATCAAAATAAAGCCACTTGGTAAGGTCATAAGGTCTTTGAAGGATAATTCGTTCTGGTAAAAAAGTTTTCAGAATGACTGAAGAAAAATTGTAACTTGTGTATCTGACAAAGTCAATCAAATCCCTCCAGGATTTACCTTGAAACCATGTACAGAGTTTTGTAGAACTTTTGTCAGTGTCAGCCATCTGGCTGTGTCATGGCCATTGCTTGACCAATTTGCTTTCTGTGAAAGCCTGAGAGAATGTTTTTTCTCTAGGTGACTCTCCTTAGGCACATTATACATCATTGATTCCTTTCCTCTGCGGTTCTGTAATCTCCCTGACTATTGGACTATCTTGGGTTATTTTGCTGAAGACATGCATCTACAATATTTTTTTCCCAAATGTTTATTGAGATTTTCTTACCTAATGTCTTCTCCTGCCCTCCATAATAGGAGCCTTCTTCTCTTCGTTGCTAAAGATCTTGTCGCACTCTCTCCCAGCACCTTAGCACAGTAAATTCCAGGCCAGGTCACCTTTACACATGCCTGGTACTCTCTGCTGGTTCCCATCCCATCTCTGTATGTGACAGAAGGCAGGAATCTATTTCGTTCTTTAAGCCCCAGCCCTTAGAATAGTGCCTAGCCCTCCAGTGCTAGCGCTCAATAAGTGCTAAATGTAAACATTAAATGCCCTTATTGCCTGTGACGCTTGTGTATACTGTATTCTGAAAACAACCCCAGCTGGTGAACCTGGGTATTCCTGGACTCCTCCGACATGCTGCTCCCACAAGGTAGCTACTAGTTTTTATCCACCTAAGCCCCTTCTCTTTTCAGTGCCTTGAAAATGTGCATCCGAAGCTCATCATATTCAAGGTGAGCCAGCCCCTATAAAACCAACAATTCAAATTCCCCAAATTCCCAATCCTTTTGTTCCTTCCAGGAACTGCACTTCTGTCTCTGCCACTTTTTTTTCTTCACCTACAATATTTGCATGGCAGTGGAACACCTATGTCTGACAAAATAAAACAAAAAAGGGGGATATGAATGAAGGACCATTTTATAGTGAAAAAATTATATATATATATATATATATATATATATATATATATATATATATATATACAAAATAGTTAGGATAGATATACAGCTACTTTCTCTTAGTTCAGTGAAAATAAATATTTATATTAAGTGTTTACACGATATCATGTCTGCATCTTGTCCTCTGAATAACTATTATGAAGACAAGATGCAGTGTATTAATTATTGTAACTGTCCTACTAACCTATCTTGAAATTGTTTCATTGCTATTTCTTTCTCATGAAAATAAAAAATAAATAAAACAGAAAAAAATGACAGCAGAAGTATCACAGACGGGGAGAGAGGGGATGCAGCTACTGTGTTGTTTGGCTTTTTCTGTTTTGGGAACAACCTCTTATTGCAAAGTAGCCAGGAAATATTAATTATTACATAAAACATAACTTAACACATGGAATAATGGACATTTTTCACTTTTAAAAAATAATAAGATTATAAAATCTTAAGAATAAAAACATTCAGAACTGTCTGTCTGGGCTGGGATTTAGCTCAGTGGGCCAGCACCTGCCTTGCGAGTGTGAGGGTCACAGACTGGGTCTTGGGCATAAAAATACATAAATAAAAACTGTCTGTCTCCTTTTCAATTTCTAATATTTTCTCCATTTGGTGGATTTTTCTCCAAATATCTCCCAATATTGGAGGTGCTCCCCCAACATGATCTTCTTAACTTACAAACCCAGTGTACCATGCTGTCTTTCAATCTGTATTTTATTAGAAGCTCTTTGTCCTGTTTCTCATTAATATTGTTCTTTTAGCTTTTCTTTTTCTTTTTTTTTTATTTTGTCAACTCTCAACAGACACTTTTATTGATTTGCTTTTTTCTTCCTCGGACTCCACAGATACAACTGTTTCTTTAACCTACTTCTTAGATTTAATCCTAAAAAATTCCTAACTTTCATCTTCAATTCCCCTACTCATAAAATTTCAGCAGCCATAAGTACATCAAACAGAAAGTTCTCTGCTATTGTGTGTGTCCCGCTTGAATGCAATCAGCATTTACCTTATCTTAGATGCAAGTGGCCACATTTCCTTCGCACACCCTTTTTCCACTGATAGGCTTTGAACCTCACGAGCTGGAATCATCAGAGCTTTGTTTCTCTCTAACACAATATCCTCCAATATAACACTTTTAATTCTAATGAATACCTCTCAAAAGTGATACCTGTTACAACTGGTTCTCCGTTAAACTTACTGTACCTACATTTCTAGCTTAAATAGCTTAACAATGCGAGTGCCCTTAACTGGTTTTCTTGCCCCAACCTCACCTGTGAAACATCACACACACTGCAGATACATTGATACAAACGGAATAGTACTAAAAGTAATCTGTTTTCTTTATTTCAGATTAATACTAAAAGGCTTCCTGCTCTCTTTAACTTCTGACCTTTCTATCATCACCTTCCAAATTTCTCACTACGATATGAGATCACTCATCAGCGAAACTGTGTTCCTAATTCAGCCTAACTTCCCTATGATTTTTGCTTTTCTGTCTCACTTCCTCTGCCTCTGAAACTCGCTAGACAAAATATAAATTTAGAAGTTATCTTATTATTAAGTTTGAGAACTCAGTGTCTTCTCTGAACTTGGCCCTACTGAGAGAGAGTATAACGAACAATCCCTTCCCTCCTCAACTTAGATAAACCAAAAAAGAACATGGAGTTATTTGTGCTAGGAGGTTGGGAGACAAGTTTCTTCTCTGAAGGAAGGAGACAGCAAGTGGAAGATGGTTGAGTAGTAAATCAAGCCTTGGGATGTCTTTTGTCTCATTGTATCTCAGCACTTTTTTGCGCTTACTGTAAGACACTTGCACCCATAGGCACAGTAAGGACTCCTGGGACAAAAGCTGGAATACATAACTTTTCCTTTCAGTAGAATAAGTGACCTCTCTTGGACTGTCAGTGGCAAGAAAACTAACCCAAGCATATGGACCTGATTGGCTGGTAGTAACTCAAAACCCATTCTGCAGTGAGCGCACTGAGGTTCCCCTTAAGTGCCAGGTCTGGAATAAAGTTCCCCATGAGCCCTGTACATTAAGGTGTGGTTTCTTCTGAGTGCTCAAAGCCCTCTGTAGGCCTGTGGCCTTTTCTCTTCTGCAGAGATAGTCATGATTCGAGCCTCAATTTTATATAGTCCATCCTTAATAACTATAGCATGAAAAGATTAGACCATTTGTGGGATATTGAAATATCTAACATCAACATAAATTTCAACTTGAAAGACAATATTTGATTTTTCAGGGACATATTATATTACTGTCCTCAAGAATTCAAAAAGAAAGATTTATAGGTATTAATTTCTGATTTCTGAATTGTTTTATACTTTTTAAAACATTTTTATTTGAAAGTTTATGAATTATTCATAGAATTATGCACAGCAGAGTCCACAGTGGAAAAAGGTGCCCTGTCGTATGTGCTTCTTCCCATGGTCCAATGAAGACCAAATAAAATAAAAAAACAGATACTGAAAATGTGTGTCTGTGGATGGAACAGTGCCTTGGGCATTCACAAAGCCATGTTCTCTATACCATATCATCAAGCATGTGTGTTAAGAATGTTTATACTCATTTTTATAAAATAAGAAACTCCTGATATCGACATTTGTTACAAGTTACTCTCCTGGGTTCAGTCCCTAAATACGAAAACAGTACCTTTAATAAATTTCATTTGGCGGGCTGGTGAGAGAGCTCAGCAGTCTAAAAGCACCTGCTGAGGCAAGCTTAGGCAACTGCAGGGACTGCGGTTCAATCCTCGGCCCCACATGTTGCGCCAGCCCCACCCCCAGAGAAGGCTGAGCCAGCCATAACATAAATAATATTAAATTTAAAAAAATAATAAAATAATAAAAATAAATACATTTCATTTGGCTACCTTTTTTTTTTTTTCATTCTCTAATTAAGATCCACCTTTAATACTGAGATTATACCTAATAATAAGTTCTCATTTACCTCTAAGCTTGTTTTGGCTAAAGATCATGTTTTATGTGGCATTGATGAAATTAGTTATACAGATTTATATTCTAAATACGCATGACACTTGAGTATAAGATGAAAAAAGAGTTCATTAAATCTGTAAAGGATTATCACAAAGGAAATATAAGAGAACTGTCAGTTATCTGATATTTTTCTTCTGACAAGAATTATAAGAAATCTGTGATTCCTATATGCAGGAATGTAGTTAGTACAAAGATGTTTCTGGAATTTAAAAAAAAAGACTTGATACTGAAGGAAAACAAAGTTCATTTAAAACTCAAGTTTAAAAATAATTTGAACTCTTTACAGTTCTTTACAGTAATACTTAGGCAATAAAATTTTCAGCAGTCTTAATATTTAGATGATATACAGTATATATGTGTATTAATGAGTTGAATAATACAGAAACTACTAAGATAGATAGGTAGATAGATATGTAGAGCCTCCCAAGTGCTGAGGTTACAGGCTTGCACCACCACATCCAGACTTGGTCACAGACTCTGTGCTCCCTGGGGCAGGGCCAGTGCAGCATGGGATAGCAGAGACCCCAGTCCCTGCACTTACCTAAGCAAGCATTCAATCAACTGAGCTGTCTCGCCAGCCCTTCAAAATTTGGATTTCTAAGTACGAAATTATACTGGACTTGAGATGCAATACATAATAGTTGTAGTAAATTTTATTACTGATGCTAGAATATTTGCGACACTGTAGGTGAGTCAAACCTATTATAATGAAGGAAATAGTTAATATATAAGTAAAGTTACAGTATAATAGTGTATTTTATAAGGAAAACTTAATTCTGGGAGATATGCCTCTTAATAAACTTATCTGAAGTTTATATGTGTTAAATTGAACTCTGATCTATGACCAAATTTGTTAATGAATCTCTTTATCAGCAAAAGTGACAGTATGTTCAAGTTTAAGTGCACACCAGGTAAGGATTATGTCTCTTTACTGTTTTAAGTACACCAAGATCACTCTTTGTAAATATTCCCATTCTTCTTGTGAAGATATATGTATTATCAATACAGATACATACATGGATTTCTCTTCACATATGTACAATAGGTTTGTTTGTTTTATAAGGAAAGTAAAGTCCTCTTACCATCCTTTCATTACTGAAAATGTACACAAACAATGCAAAAGATTTTAGTTAATTTCTCATACTTGAGTAACATGTAAGGTTAATTTATGGAGCAATAGAAGTTCTAAGTATTTTTATTTTTAAAAACTAAAGAAAATGAATGCATTATGCAGAATAATAATACATTAACTCTTTAAATGTTCATCTTTTTCTTGTGGAAATGACTTAACTAGGAGAGTAGATAAATGAAAATGGGATAATATTTTCATTTTCTATAGGCTTTTAAAGAATGTCTATTTAAACCTCTTTGAAACAAAACACCTGAGTTTACATCTTCACTTATAAATTAAAACTATTTTCTAAAATATATAATTTGCATCTTAATATCATAAAATCTTTAGATGTTTGATGTCTGAGACACTTAGTCCTTATCATAAGTGATAACCTACAAGTATTTAATTACTGAGTACAAATTTTGAGAGTAGATGTTATTTCTCAGGATTACATACAGACTTATAATTGCTCTGCTAAAATATAACGAAACCCTCATTATGCCTACAATCAGCTACCAAAGATAAAATCAGCACGTAGGATAATGCAGGTGCATGCTGTGAATTATTGAAACAAGCTAAAAGTCCTACTACTCTACATCTGGAAGAACAACTCATTCATCTTTCCAATCGTACCAGTATTTAGAGAGTTCAAGTGAGGTTATAAAGCACTGGGGGTGGAAGGAAAACGTCGTGATGCATGATAAATTCTATCAAATATAATTCTAAACCCTAAGTTCACATGAGTTATTTTAAGAAGTACTAAAATTGAGATCAAATGTGTTACTTTCTGGCTTACAGATATGAGGTTTGTTTTTTTTTTTAAGACTCTTTGAGAGCGCTCTATTAATGCCCAGATTTTAAAGTATGCAAATTATCTTTTCGGATCCACGTCGCTTTGTAGAATAACTCTCAAAGTACTAGAACTGTGCTTTTCATAAAATTTCTAGAAAAATATCTGAAATAGTATGTCTGAAAAAAATTAATTAGTGATGTATATATAATGATACTGTGTAGTTATTTACAAAGTTTTGAAAACATTCTCCCAAATGGTATTTACATTTTTAAGGCCTAAACCTTCAAGTGACATTGAAGTGAGAAAATTGTGTTATTATATAATATTTTTTCACCTTCAAGCTCACATATTTTTCACTAAAGGTACAGTAAAAAGGCAACATTCAGAAGAAAATGGCTTTTAAATTTTTTATACATGTTAAAAATTGCACTTTGTTCTTGCAACTTCTTTGTTGTATCATTTTTATGGGCTCAAACTTGTGGACATACTTTCATAGATCTTGTACCACCGTCAAAAACACGATATCAACAGACTGAACTATGTGCTCAGTTACTTTATAGAATATTCTTTTATTTTGGCATTTTTATGTCATAAAAGCCTGCATGAAAATGGATACCTGCATCATAGGTAATTCAGTTGTGAATCCCTTTTTATTTCAGAGAATGAGTGGTTGTCTTACATATATAGTATTATATAAAAGCCTACAAAATTTCATACTTACCTCCAAAATTAAATTTCTGGACTCTCCTCAAATCCATAGAGAAGAGAGGAAGCAGATGCCAAGCAAATCCTGTTCCCTTCCAGAAGTGTCAAATTTACACCTCTTCTTTGTTTTATTCTGCGTTACTCAGTAGTGACAGAACACACACACACTGATGGCAACTACAACTACAGAGCATTATTCTTGACGCAGCAAGAAAATTTGGTAAGGGACTTGACTTTGTTTTGTGTTTTAAAGAAGAGAAAGAACTAAATTTACTACTAGTTAAAGTAAAAATATACAACTCTGGCGTGATTGCACATCTGTTAGCTGTAAGGAAAACTATCAATGTGATGCTGTCCTGGCCCTTAAATTGTAGCTGTAAACTTCTGAAAACATCAAGCAAGTTTATTCATGCCGGCTTGTTTAGTTATATTGGCTTATTAAATAAGCAATGATAGGAGCAAAGTGACTTTTTTTTAAATATCAAGATGTCCACTTTATTTTCATCCACATGTGAATAGTAGGTGGAAATCAGAAGTCACACTCATTAACTCCATCCTGGCATGTATTAAAGGGATATAATGCTATTCTCCAGCCATATGTGTTTTTCTAATTTTCTAGTTTTGATTTTCTAAGTGTGTTTATTTTTGGGTTTTTTTGTATTATATACATAATAACATATATTCTGTGATTGTGATAAGGGCTAAATGACTTAAAAATATTTTTATGGGAAAAAAAGCACCCACTGGGCCACAGGAAACTCTTTTGCAGGCAACCCAGGACAAGTCTGAGAGCTGACCTGGAGATTCCTTTTGACCAAAGGGCTCTTAAGTTCAAGATACAAGGATAACTAAAGTCCTTGAATATGATCAAGTTCCCATGCTATTTTCACCTTGTAAACTCTTTGATAAACTTTGAGAAAAAAAGATTTATGCCTCTGTTTGATTTAAATAGAATCTTGAAATTCCAGTATGTCTCATTTCAACATTATGAGATTACAAGTACAGTGTCTTCTTTGCTTTTTTCTCCTCACTACCTCTTTTGTCACTTTCCCCCTCTCTGTTACTCTCACCTGTTTTTTGTTATTTGTGAGTGAATTTTTAAAGTATTGATTTCTCACACACTATTTACACAGTAAAATGTGATCATAAATGTTTTTTACTTTGCAATTTTTGCTTGAAATACATAGCCTCTCAATCACAATCTCATCAATTAAGAAAAATCTTCTAAAAAGTTAGCAGCAATAGCTACCTTACTTATGAACCAGATACAATGTTTTTTAAGTTTTGAATATATCTTGGCTGTAACCTAGAGCCATTCATGCACTTACCACTCCTCTGCCTTTTGTTCTCAATTTCCTCTCTACATCTTTTCACTCTCTGTTATGGTTTGTTTCTAGCTGTTCTCCCAAAGCCTCATGCAGTCATGGGGCGGGGACTTCTAGAGCTTGAGACTGACTCAGGATCCACTGCGATTATGGTCTTTAGTACTGCTGGGATTATGGGTATGAGTGTTGCATCCAGCCTGAGGGGGAAAGCCTGAATGCAGTGTAAGAGAGAAAGAGAGACAGATGCTCTCTCTGTTGCTATAGTTGCTGTTCTGCCACCATGAACTGCTGGCCTCTGCCATGCACCTCTCTGCCTTGGATCCAGGGGAGTGTGGCCTGAAACCTCCAGTAACTGTGAGCTAAATAAGCCTTTCCTTCCTTCATTTTGGGTGTCAGGTATTTGTCCCAGCAACGAGAGAAGAGTAACTGAGACACTCCCCATTTCCACCCTCCATCTTCAATATTTTATGTCCACAAATAAACAGTCTTTGCCTTTTGGGCGCTCTCTCTCTCTGTTTCTCTCTCTCTGTCTCTCTCTCTCTCTGTCTCTCTCTCTCTCTCTGTCTCTCTCTCTGTCTGTCTCTGTGTCTCTCTCTGTCTCTCCTCTCTCTCTCTGTCTCTCTGTCTCTGTCTCTCTCTCTCACTCTCTCTGTTTCATTTCTTTTGGCTGCCACAGATGAGCGGTTCTTCCCCTGTCTATCTTCTGTGTTGCTTCTTCCTTATAGGCTAGAAACAGTGGAGTCAGCTGACAAGGAGCTGAAAGCTTTGACTTGGTCACCACTCCACATGCTGGTGAAGATCATTCATGTTTGTGCAGAATTCTACAAGATGCATCAGATGTGGTCTGCCATCACAGAAGACACTGTGCAGAAGGAATAATGGAAAGGCATCATTTCAGTGGCAGATAACTGGCTTAACAAGGGAAAGGAAGCTCTTTCAAGGTTTCGTGACAGTTTTACTTATTTAGCAAATATTGACTATTGCCTGTGAACAAGGTGCTTAGAACCCCAGCTATCCTAAATCTTGTTTTTCTCTATCAGTTCACTGCAATTCCAGTAGCTATAAAATATGTAGTAACAATTTGATTTAAATGGCATTTACCTTTAATATACAGTGGTACCTTGGTTTACCAACTTAATTTGTTTTATAATTTGGGGACAAATGGCTGTGTTTGTGTTTGTATCGGGGAGATGGCCATGAGTGAGTCTGTCACCAATGTGGCATTTGTGAAAGGAAAAATTCTTGTGAACTGATTTTTCACTGTATAAATTGTAATTTATATATTAAAAAATGGAGCCCTTAGAAAAGAAAATATAAATAAATCTCTTTTGATGAGTTCCCCAGAAAGCAGTGGCCAACGGGCTAAGCAAGAGGAGTGACCCAAAGCCATGGTCAAGCGCACACTTGACGTTGTACAGGGCAAGCAGGAGGGACCCTGGGCTCAACAACAGAGAAGTCATCCTTGACTTTCAGATGAATAAATTCTGCAAAGATCTGAGGTAGAATGCCTGAAATTAGTGAAATCAACTGAAAATTTAAGGAAGAGAAGAAAGAGATGATTCAGGTTTAAAATCTTTTGAGAAATTTGTTGTGAAGGTTGAAAAGGAGCATACCAAGGACATGAATGAAATTTTATTTACATGAAAAACATGGTACCACTATTCCATGCTGTCAGAAAGCAGCCCATATGTATTTCTAAAAGAATTAGATGATAGGGGAAAAGTATAAATCAAATAATTTTGTTACAAAGTACAACAGTTGGCAAAATTTGCTAAGATTTGCTTATTTGACTGGTAGCCTGGACAAATGAAAGGTTATCTAATAAATATCTAAACATATGGAGAATATGTTAAATACATAAGTTAAATATAATTCTATATTTAAATTTATATAATTACATTTAAACTATATATTTAACAAAATACGTATATTTTGTTCAATATATAATTTAACTAGATAATTATATTTAAGTTTAAAATGTGAATTTATATTTAAATATATAATTACCCTTTAGGTAGAAATTTTTTGAAATATTTTCAAAGTTAGTTATTTTTTCCCTCATGAAGAGCTATTTAGCCGGGCGTGGTGGCTCACGCCTGTAATCCCAGCACTTGGGAGGCTGAGGCAGGAGGATCGGTGCGAGTTCGAGACCAGCCTGGGCTACAAAAGTGAGCTCAAGGCCAGCCTCAACTGCATAGTGAGACCCTGCCTCAAAAAGACAAAAAAAAAAAAAAAAAGAGCTATTTATCCTAAAAACCACAACATGTAAAACAATTCTAGAAGCTATTAGCTACTTTTTTAAAAAATAAGTTTTGTAAGGGTTTTTCCTCTGGCATGAAAGAGAAGACGGGTAATAAAGAAATCATCTCACATATTTTGAGGAGGAAGAAATATATTATAATAGGTTAATAACCTAGATATTATGAAAATGAAAGATGAAGGACCAGAACCCTGAGGTAACACAGACATTTTCACCTGGACAAACTAGATGGTATAGTTAGAGAGCTGAGCTAACGCATGTCTGAATCTATCAGCCATTCAGTGAAACCCTCACTGAACAAAAGTGAAGAGATGTTACTGGGGTCTTGGAGCTCAGAGCCCGATTTTTTTCCCAAAAGGATGCCATATTTCTGCTTCCATAAGTGCAGTTGTGGATCTAGTAGCTTGGGGTGTGACTATCAAAAGAGTGTTAGGACAAGTCAGGAAAACACACTGTAGTTGTCTTCCAATATTAAAGTGATAGTACAGGAAATAGAAATCAAAAATTTTTTATTATCCTGCTTTCTCTTTCCAGAATTTGGACAAAAACCTGCTGCCACTCAGCAAGTGAATCTGAGGGATGTACCTTACAGGCCCCAGGACCAGCACTGTAGAAAAGAAAAGGGAGGTTGATCTTGGCGGTGAAGGAAATATGTAGATAACCAGTAATAGGAGGAATTTGGAAATAAACATCCTTTACAGATGATGTGGAGAGAGGAGACAGATATTATCGTGGGGGCGTAAGAAGGAGAAAGAGTTCTCTCCAAGTGGAAAGCAAGAGACTGAAAATGTATTTCCTATGGCTTTGTATTTCCATGTTCCCACTGATGAGAGCCAGCTCAGTTCCTGCTCTTGGGTTTCATAAGGCATTTTGATGTTCTTAAAATTAAGTTTCCCCTCCTTTACTGTATTGCATGAAAAATGCAGGAAATAACTGGCATCTAGAAGTACAAATAGCATTCACTGAAAGAGAAACTGATTGTTTTCTGAAACTTACCACAAGCTGTCTCTTCACAGAATGCTAATCCCAATTGCATTATATAATCTGGTAGGTAATCATTTTATAGGACACCTGAATATATGAACTATAGCAATTGAGGTACTAATTTTTAATTTTAATTTAATTAATTTTTTAAAACTAAAACATTTGAATTATGAAAAAGATATTTAAATTGGTTGGGTAGGGACAGGGGAGGTAGCTCAGTAGAATAAACACTTGCCTGGCAAGTGCCAGGACCCAAGACCAATCAATCAATCAATTAATCAATCAATGAAAATAAAATAAATTGGCTGGATATGCTGCCATGTGCCTAAAATGCCTGCACTTGGGAGGCCAAGGCAGGAGGATTGCGTGGCCAGCCTAGACAACATGGTGAGTTCAAGACCATGCTAGATTACATAGTGAGACTCTGTCTCAAACAAACAAACACATTTAACTGTGTTTGGAAAAACTGCAGAAACGAACCTACTTTTCCAATTCCCAATTTTATGAAATTTAAGTATATCACACTTTCTGGTAAAAAATGTAATCTTCAAATAGAAATTACTAAACGTGATCTCATTAATTTTGTATCATCCGTGTCAAAATAGTATTTTCATTTATTGAATCAGATAAAATATATTTTATATATTAGGCTTCCTTGCTGCTTTTTTATTAACTCTTCTAATGCAGTTACTGAGAAGCTCAGTGTTACACATGTATCTCACTTCCCCTTTCTGTCCAATAGTACTAGAGTTTTCTCTGTAGACCAGGAATGCGTGGGTCATGTAGGAACTTATTATAAATGAAAAACTTTAGGCCTCTCCTAGACACTGAATCTGAATCTGAATTTATTTTTTAACAAGATCTTCAGGTGATTTTTATGAATATCGCAGTTTGAGAAATACTGCTTCTACCTGCTTTCATATTCATCAACTCCTCCAGAGCAAAGGCCAACCAACTGCAGTCTGTCCTGTGTGTCTCAAGCATGCTTCGGTAATGCAAATACAGGATGAGAAAGTTCGATAAACCCGACATCTGTTTAACATGGAAGTTGGACTGCAGCGTAGAATATTCCCTGGCAAAGTAACATGGTGTGTTCAGTAGTTTTTACTTTGCTTATTTTACACCACATTAGCGCCAGTCTCTTTGACAGAGCCAAAAGAAGAAAGATGCTTGGAGACCTAGCGTTGGACGCTGCTGTTCCATGCTAGGATTGTTTGTTTGTTTGTTTGTTTGTTTGTTTGTTTGTCTTAGAGCAACCCAGAGATGTAGGTAAGAAAAGTTTACGGAAATACTTTGTCTGATCTTTGCAAATTTTACTTTTGTCTTTATAATCAGCATCTTTAATCTCCCTGCATTGTTTCTCATATCAATTTATTTTATGTTTTCTAAATCAAATCATGTATTGATTGTCAGATTTGTTTAATCATTGGGCATTTCTCTTGTCGTTTGAACAGCATTAGTATTCTTACAATAATTGGTGGTTTGTTTAATTTTTATACCTTTTAGGGTGAGACAGATTTAAAGTGGTTTAATTGAGACAAATTTTCTTTAAAATTGCTAATGTGTAACTTTGAAATATGTACTATTTTGGGTATATATTCTATTGAGTAAATATGACATTATATTATTTTATACAAATATTGTAAGATACCAATATTATATTTATTATATACTACAATAACATTTAAGACCCTGGAGGTTTGTTATGTTTTTGCTTCCATACTTAACTTAAAGGATATCTTCTAAAGAATATTATAAATTCTGAGAGACGGCACTGCTAAAAAAGGTTTAAAACTATTTTTCGTTTATTATTTATATTATGTGTAATTTCAGAAAGGATCTGCTACTAAGTGCAATAAACACATGTTAAAAGCTCCTTAAAACAGTAAAGAAATATTTCAATGGTAGAACAAAGTAAGTAAAAAGAAATATAATTGCTAGAATAACTTGAGTAGTAAGAGTAATATTTCTGAACATTGAATATTATTTGAACTCATTGCCAAAAAGAGAAAAAGTGGCATAGACATTGAAGAAATGAGATCTTCACATAAAAGAAATGCAGGACTCAATATTTCACTCAAAATCAGTGTTTCAAAATCACTAGAGGATATTCTTCCAAAGGCTATTACAGTAATGCTCATCAAAATTGAGTCTTTGTTTTGTCACAGTTCTTTCATGCAGCTCTAAGAGAGACTGATGAAACCTCTGTCAATGGGAAAGAAATTAAATGCCTACTATAGGTCATGCAATGCACCCAAAGCAAGGGAAGCAGTAACAGGTGCAGCCTACAGGGCTCTGGCATTCATTGGACGATGCTGGAAGGGACGGGCGACAAACAGGAACTTCGAGTGTTAAGCTCAAAAACCTCAGGATGCTACAAGAGGATCTATCAAGAAATTTTACACCAGATTGAAGGTCATAGAAACTTGCTGGAGGAAATGACATTTATACTCAGACTGGAAAAATAAGTTAAGAGTTCTCCTGACTAAGGGAACCATTGGTGTAAGAATTCTAAAGGGAGAAACAAGTTCAGTATAGCTTGAAGTGACAAGCACGGTGAACTGCTGCTGAAAAGGTTACAGTAGAGATGGCACAGGAAAGGTATTTTAGACTGTAAAAGATTTTACTCTTGAATAGATGGATGTTAGCATGGAAGTAAAGAGCTTTAGAACTGGTTGTTATTTACATTTTTGAAAAAGACATTCTGTTAGAGTAAAAGAAAAAGTAGATATGTGTGGAAGGTTTGGGTAACAGAAAACACCAAATATAAGGTAAAATAAACCATCCAAACTGTAAATGAAAAATTAATAAAGTAACTTAACTCACTTCCTAATGTGTAAGCTTTATAACACTGAGTGTAATTGTTGTTACTTTGAGGAAGTTTAAGATTAGTTTTATAACACAACTCCTGTCTTCAAAATTGATGAAAGATACAAAGCAGGAGTTTATTAAGGACCCAATCTACAAATAATAATAATATTAATAATACTAGAAAAATGAGTTATATGTCAGTGAGGTGATCCAAAAGCAGATGAATTCACCTCAGACTGTTCAGAAGAGACTTGAAGTGTACTTATAGATACATGACAAAGATGAAGATTCAAAGAACAGTGAGTTACTTAAATTGCTGAAAACAAGCATCTGTCTTCCTTAGGCTTGAAGAAAAGAGAATGAAATAGTATTAAAAATAAACAGCAGGGAAAGAAAAACAGACAATTGTGTTAGCAAGGGGCATTCACAGAACTGGAACAAGCAGGTCCATTTGTGAATAGAGTGAATGATAAACTGGGCCACATGCCAATAGAACATTGACAAGTTCAAATTCTAAGAAGTGTTCTGGCAGCTTAGAGAGATTCTGGAACATTGTAGGTGAAGTCCAGTGTCAGGAAGGCACTACATCCGTGTTGTAGGTGAAGTCTAAAGGTTTTTGTTGTTATTGACAATACTCCCTTCTGCTCAGGGAAGGGCTGTCGCAGGCTTTACCTAGCTAGACAAGACTGATGCACATTATGGAATGTCGTCTTCTTGACTCAGCACTCAATTTAAATATAAACCTCATCTAAAAGTACCTTCACAGAAACATGTAGAATAAGGCTTAAGCAAGCATCTGAACACCATGGAGCTGCCATGTTGGCCCAATGAATGCACTATCACTTGTAGAAACTTCTCTGTACACTGGAGGTCTGGGAAAATATAGTCATTGTCCAAACCAAGACAGTAAACTGGAGAGGAAATGATCCAGCCTCAGCTCTATGTACAGGCTCAAAACTCAAGCAGAAGGGCTTGGCCTCTGCACACCTTGCTTGGACCTCAGGTTTATACATGAAACAGTGACTCACACACAAACAAAATGCACAGCTTAATGTTTAGCTTTGAGCATGCAAAAGATTTGCCAAAAAAAAAAAATTGACTTTAAAAAATTCAGACAATGTGAGCTATAGGTATTTGATTTTAACTTTAGAGCAAATAATAAACATGATTGCATTAGCATAGCACCTCAGAAAAGATGGTCCAAGCTCTTGAATTACAGTGGAGTTTATCAGCAACACTCTTCATGCCTGAATCTTAGTGAAACATCCAGAAAATACGTGATTTCTTGTTCTCTAAACTTCATGAACATAGACTACAGCTTATTGATCCTGAATCATGCTCTGTATCACGTTCATCACTGTATTCTTAAGTCAAGGAAAGTTGATTTAGCCCAGAGGCAGGCCAACATAGCAATTTCCATTTTCCTCCCAGGCTAAGGTAAACTCCTTTTTTTATGCTTACGGTCTTACAAAGTGAAATTAAGGAAGGTACAATTGCCTCATTAAGAGCTGCGCAGCAGATATTGTGGGCTACATTGCTTTCTTCCTGCGCTGTTACACCTGAAATGGCAGCTACATTTGGTAGCACCGTCTTGTGCAATTTAAAATTCCTTAAAGTAGTTCTCCAGCCATCTGGCTTTTACACAGAATGAACTATCAGAAAGGACAGAGAAGCAATAGGAATAGCATGCCTTCATCTCTCAAGATTGGATAACTGTTATCTTTGGAAATCCTCCACAGAATCAATAGTGCTGTGATTCAAAATTCGCTTTGAGTGTGTGCATGTGAGCTGTGGGAGGAGGCAGGCCCGTGAGATGCCACTCAGTATTTGCCACTCTACTAGTTTTCTGTAGTGGGTGGGAATCCAGCACCTCATGAGTAACTTACTCAGGCTCACATTCTAGAACTAGGCATAAACCAGAAGTTAAATGTGAAGAAGTAGTGGAAATTCTCAAACATTTAGCTTAATTTTTTACTCATCACTAGACTTCTTTAAATACATATTTTGAGCAATAGAACTTGGCACCAATATCAATAGTCCCTAAAAAATATCAACAATACCTGTTTCACTTTGTATAGTCACAGGAAATGGTCTTGCATAGAACGTAGTCTCATGAAATGAAGTCTCATGAAAATGTAAATGAACATAATGTGGGAAGAATTAAGAGAGGGCGCAAAAGCTGATGAGGCTACATTAGCATGAAGCTGTAAGTACTTCCAGGAATAGAAAGGTAAAATAAAAGATAAATTGGCTGAACAAAGTGAGGCAGGAGCAGCTAGAGTGGTTTTGACCAGAGTTGCTGGTTTTCTTACACCCATATAACTCAAACAATTCCAGATCCTTCCTTTCCAGTAGTCTGTTAGTATAGAACTGTCTATCACATCAGCGAGCAGCCAGATGTGCACAGGTAGCATAAGGCTCAGAAGAGCCATGGATAAGCAGAGAGCAAATAACTGGCATAGTGTCCTATCAACTGTACCGTGCTGAGATTTTATCAATGTTTTACTGGTTATATTAATCATGATGAAATATAATTCTATGCCTAGGTATGGCAGAGAGAGCACCATAAGTTTGAGACTAGCCTGGACTATGGAGCAAGTTCAAGAACAGACAAACTTGGCAGCAAGTTCCTGGCTCAAACATAGTCATGCACGTAAATATGAAACAAAGTTACATTCTGAGCAAACCGGTACCCAACAAAAATAAAAGATAAGAGACTGTAAGGCGTAACTATATAATCTTAAAGAAATATAAATAATAAAAATGGCATACATACCGAGGATTTATGCTTATGTTCTAAACATAAAAGGGATTTTTTCCTTTCTTGCGCATCATTAAATCTTACATGATATAATATTATTTTTTCACAATAGAGTATGTCTTTAATTTTTGTGTGTGTGTGCAGGGTCTTACTACCCAGCTCAGACTCATAGTGATCCTCCTGATTTGTGCCTCCCCACTGCTGGGATTACTGGCATGAACCACGCACCCAGACTCCATCGAGGCTCAGTGTGCCCAGGGTGGGGGTGGAGTGCTGCACAGATGGAACCCTGGCCTTTGTGCTTACCTAAGTAAGTTTTTAGTCTGCTGAGCTATCTCGCTGACTCTTGCATGAAAGAGCATTGTCACATTTAAGATCATGAAAATGATAAATAATACAACAAGGATTGAAACCTAGGGTTTCCCAAGGTCTGTGCGATGACAGATATGCCACACTTTGAGCTGTTTGAATTATATATAATTTATTCTGTTTTATTTTCTCTTTTTTCATTTTATGTATTTACTCCACACCTCGGACTTGCAGCGATGCTCCTGTTTTCAGCCTCTCCAGTGCTGGGATTACAGGTGTGCACCACCATGGCTGGACTCTATACTCAGCTCAGTGCACCCAGGGGGAGCGCCAGCGCAGTCTGTGGTGCCAGGGATTTAACCCCAGTCCCTGCACTCGCCTATTCAGGGATTTAGTCCAGTGAACTATCTTGTTCGCCCTGTTTTAATTATAAAACAGATAAAGTGGATTTAATTATTCATGTATTATAGTTTATTACACACAAAGAAAGCAAAAATGAAATTTTCTGTTCAGGGAGGAACACAGCTAACGAGCACCATAGCTGGAAGAACAATCGCAGCCACTTGCAGGAGAGGCAAGCACTTTTCCCCATGTGCCCACCTCAGATTCTTCAATCAGGCTGTCACTCTGCTCATGCAGCTTCCCAGCTAATTATGCTATAATTGGGTGCCTTAAATTAAGTTTCACTGTAGTCTTCCAATATTTCTCCTGCCCACTTCATGTACAATCACCTTTCAAGTGTATGCAAATACTTTGTTTAGGTTTTCTCCGTGGCAAATTGCATTTTAATTCCTTTAATTTATAAAGCACGTTTTTCTCATTTAATATACATTAAGTAGGTTTAAGTATGCAAACAAAAGCATTGACCTTTGGTAATTCTTTTGTACCACATATAATTTTATATTTATATATTTATTCATTTTATATTAATCTCTGGTTTAATGTATGAATGTAACCAATTCATACATGTTAATAATGGATTAAATACCTTCACCCCCCCTCCAAAACTTGTAGGGCCGATGTCAGGTGCCCATGTCTACCTGGAATTTTTCATGAATCAACAGATCATTGCGGCTTCCGCAGTGTGTTCTGCTGGCCCAGGTGCTTCCCTCTGAGCTTGACGATAGCTAACAACTGCCTCTGCCACTGTATTGAGGTGCATCATAATCTATGTGAAATACAACTAATTTTGTCTGCACAAATCTCTGCACCTGCATCAGACACGGAATCACTTCTCCCGGGTTTGATTTATGTGAAGCAACTTGGGCCTGAAGACTGGCATTCATAGGAGACAGGTTAAGTACCCTGGGGGCTGATGCAGTGCTCCCTGGCCTGGCCTCCATTGCCTATGTGCTGCCCCACAGCCTGGTGCTGCGGCCTGGTCCTGCAGGTAATCACCCTCACGCCTGTGACGCTCACTTCCCAACGGAGGACAATGAATGTCTCCACTTAAAAATCAATCTAAACATTCCTTTTCATTATTCAAAGTCAATTCTAAAAAAAGCTGGCAAATTCACTCATTGAAGTTCCTAATGGTGATTATTAACACAGACACTACGCATTAAAGACATTCCTTTTTTATTTTAAGGAGATAAAAGTAAAAACAACAATAAAATGGAAATTTAGAACAGACCGGCAAAAAGGGAACTTTGATTCATTGATTTTATTTGTCCACAGTTCCTCACTGAATATTTACTACATGGATATGATCCATAGGAGAACACGAAAACCTAAATTGTTTTCATAATGAAGCTATAATGTAACTGGAAAAACAGACTATGAAGAAATACAATGTAAACATTATATAACATTTTACAAAAAAATATGATAGAAGTATAGTAAAGTTAACATGATAAATAAAAATGAGTCAGACATGGGATAAGAGGTTGGACTTGCAAAATCAGATGAGTTAGTGATTTAAAAATTTGATAAAGAGGTGTCACATAGGAACAGGAATGAAGAAGGTATTTGTACATTAATTAAGATTGTTTGGGAGTGGGTGCATCTAGAACTTCATCTCTATGTCAGATGCATAGATATGTAGTTTAAAACAGCAACAAAGCTCTACGAAGGCATGAGGCATAGAACAAGGACAGGAGACTTGAGGGCAGAAGGACATAGTGGAGGACAAAGCAATTGTTGACACACACAGAGAAAACTAAGAGAAACTGGGCAGTGTCAGAAATTAAAATATGCATTGGCCTAGAAGCGCTCCATCTTTGCTTTTTTATTTCCAATGAGCATACTGTTCAGTCTTGTTATATAAATATACATACTGTTACAGATTAGAGTACCTGGCTGAAGGTTTTCTAATAATAAGTGGTTGCTGGCTGATTTTGCTCCAATTTATGATCATTAAGTAAAACTAAAATTTAAATTAGCAGAAAGAATTTAAAACAAAGTATGTTTTCATATATGAAATATGAACAAGATCAACCATTTCCATAAAAATGTAGTGTTTGCTTACATTACAAATGTTGAGTTCATGCTATGTATAGATCAAACCTTGTTAGCTATCTTATGACATTTCAATTCACATAATCATCAGGATATTTTTTGCAAGTTTTATTTAATTACTTTGCACTGTGGTAGATCAATTTGGAGGCCTCTAGCATAATAGGCCAGTGTGTTCTCACTGACTTTCACTCCCAGTCTGAGGACTGTTTCAAAAATAACGAGAAATAACTTCCCTGAGTTCAGTACTCATCCTCAGAGTTTGCTTTATCCAATATGCACTTATACTGTAAATATTCATTCTTACATAGTATTTGAGTCTCACAAACTATGAATTTTATATAAGAAAATTCACTAAACAAGTGTTTTCCAGTAATGATTAATACAATGAATCACTGTTAAAATCTCATGAGACGTATGACATTATAAGAAAACAATGTCACTGATGTTGATAGTAGAGGTTAAGTAAAATATCTGGGAAAAAATTAATAAAATTCTGATAGTATCGGTATTCTGTAAAATACTGATATTTTAGAAATATCAGTTGGATCTTGCTATAGGTTAATTATGACATTATAAATTAAAATTATGGCTTTCTGAATTAAGGTGTGTCATATTATAGTTTTCTATGTTATCTGAAAGTAATGCCTGACATCTTCAATGATTTTTTTGCGACACTGGCACTTCAACAAAAACAATTTACTGGACATAACAGATTTAAGTATTGTCTAAAATTTTGAATTTTATTTCTAGACAAATCCTGCAGATAATTTCAATACTACTGCAATTAATATAAAACGCCAGGCTTTAATTTAAATTTATTGAAGAAGTATTTTTGTTGCTGTAAAGATGAATCTTAGTCATTGCTGGTAGGAATGCAGATTAGTGCAACCATTATGGAAAGTAGTGTGGAGAGGCTCCTTAAAAAAATAGAATTTTCGCAGAAGAACAAAATCATCATACTATAGCGATATCTGTGCACTTATGTTTATAGCAGTGCAATTTGTAATAGCCAAATCTTGGAAACAACCAAAATGCCCATCATTTGAAGAATGATTGAAAAATAGTTGGCAATTGTATACAATGGAATATTACTCAGCTATAAAGAATGATAAGCTGGAAGACTTCCTATATCAATGATGTATTTTGAACATATACTCATAAGTGAAACAAACCAGACCTACATATGTAAATATCATATAGTCTCCGTAGTGTAAGAACTCTAAAGAAGAAATAAAAATTGAAGGACATAACATAACTGAATGTGTTATGGATTAAATAACAAAGTGACTGGAAGCAGATGAGAGGAAACATAGCAGGAGCAAAACCATGCACTTATGTGCACAGGATGAATCTGATATTGGTCCTAAGTACCTTCAAAGGGTTTATCACATTGATCATAGCAACATGCAACACTAAAACTATGCTTGAAATGCATGCCATTCTCATTTTTTAGATGTGTACTTCTCTCAATGTAACCTCAGTTACTGTTATACTCTCAAGTAAATGATTGCTTAGCAAAGAAACAAAAAAGGTAGTAATTGAGAGTAAGAGACTGGGCAAAATGCCATAGGCTTGACAGGCTACAATTTTGTACATCCTTGGATTTCTAAATGTCTGAGTAAAAATGTGTAACTGCTTTTATCACATTCTATATGAAGTTATTAGAATATCAATGATTGACAGAAAATATCAACTTTAAGCTAAGTCAAAGATGTTTAATAGTCGGTGGGAATTTAGAAAAATATATAAAAACATATTACTACTTAAATATGATAATTTTATCAATAATGTTTAACATTAAGAAAACTATTGTGTTCTTAAAGCTATTATTTATAAACCTCTCTATAAAAAGGAATGTATTGTCAAGTATTTTATCAATTATTTCACTGAAAAATTCTAAAAGGGAAAACAAAAAGGAGCTTGGGTGTGGTTTAGAAACCATGAAAGACCTTCTAGGAAGTTATAAAGCTGGTAAGCAACAAAGTTAAGATGTAAACTCAAGTGCTTCACAACTCAAGGTTACCTTAACACTTCTGTTTTCATATTTGAATACATATTCAGCTGCCCGCTGCTCCCTTCTGAGTTCTTATGTATGTTCTGTGAAAAGGCGGTCTAACATTTGGTTTAGTTTTTACAGAATTAACATGTTACAATCATAATAATAACTTAAAAAACAGAAGGAATAACATTTTACTATTATGCATTTCGTGGCATACTCTGCTGAACACATCATAACTTATAGATTAAATTAGTCCTTTTAAAATACAAAAGTATAATGATTTTATGCCTGGAAGGACTTCCTAAAGCTCAACTAGTCAAGGGACAAACAAAGGGGCAAAGTGTGCTCAACACTGTATGGTGATGATTTTAAGAAATATTTTCTCTTCAATACACTGAACAATAAAGTTGAAAATCTATTTATATGAAACAAACTGAGGAAAATTACCTAAGGCTAACCAAATTATTAAAATGTCTTTAGTAAAAGAAACATTTAATCTCTTCAATCAAAGTTGTTATTGTAATTTAAATGTTTTGGCAATGAATCACTTACCTAGCATTTAGCCACCTCTGTTTTTACCAAAATGTGGTAAAAAGAGGAGACAGTTTTGCTACAGTGTTTGAACAGCTGACAAAAGCTAGCTAATAACTGTCAGGTAAAGACAGCAGTTACCACTTATTTCTGTTCTAAAAGCAATGAATGTAGTCCTAAGAGAGAGGTGGTTGTACCACACGGAAGGACCCACAGGTCTTTCTGGCCCTTACAGGCTTAGAAAAGTGAATGAAACGAACAAACAAACAAAAACCTAATGAATAAAATGGGTAGAAAATGAAATTGCAGAATGTTGACAAATACAAATTTCTGCAGTCCGGACTAGAAATTGGCACGAGACAGAGCCATCTGAGTTAAATTCCAAAAGCTCAGTACAAAAAGGGCTTGAGATGTTTCACTGTGGACACACTTAGTGTTCTAAGTCAGCCAAATTTCAACATATGCGGGAGATTCTGAGAGGAACACTCAGCTGTATTTTGATATCCGACTTGGCATCTCTGAAAGCGAAGCTCTGAAAGCTATAGAACAAGAAAGAAGGCTAGGGTTCAGTTTTTCTTCGTTTTTATGAAAGATGTTTCATGGTTTTGATATGGTTCCAGCTCTAAAATGTTATTGGCAAAGAACACCACAAATGATCCAGTTTTCCTTTGCCAGCACCATATGAAAATCAAAGCAATTTTCTGGGTTCCTTTTTTAATTGTGTAAATGATAAGTGTAATGACCCCATACTCTGCATGATTTTGGCAATATGATATTGATACAAAATAATAATCTAAAAGCAACATGACCATTAAACTACAGGTTTTTGCTATTTGATCTGCACATCCATTGTAAAACCTGCTTGTGGGGGAAACAAACATTAAATTTGCTTTTTAAAAACTGGTTGAAAAATCAGTGACTTCACACAGTTGAAACAGAATAGCTCATATTTTAAACCTTAACACGAGTGCAATAGTACTTTACCATAATGTGTATTATACTTAAGCATGAGTAAATTTAATATCGCAGGTAAATCTATCACTAAGTTTAAATACTTATAAATAATATAACCTTATCAGTCTTTAGTATAGCTGAGCTCAAGTCTGTACATTTTTTTTTATTTTGAGACAGGACCTCACTGCATGGTTCACAATGGACTTGAACTCTCTATGGAGCTCAGTCCTGCCTCAGCCTCCTGAGCGCTGAGATGACAGGCATGGGCCACCACATCCTGCATCAAAAGAGTGAAACTGGATAATTTACATATTACAGAGGTATTTCTGACTCCAGAATATGGTTAGACTATTATTTAGAGTCCCAACTGGTGAGGTCTCCCTGGATGTATCTCAATGTGTCAGGGAAATCCAACAGAGGCTGGCTGTGTTCAGAGTGAACGACAATATGTGATAGCTTCATACTGTGATAGCCAGGTAGCATGAGCAATAATTACAACGTGAAATACCACATACCCATATAGGAGGAACCCTTTATAAGGCTGTCGCATACATGACCTACTTCCCTTCCACTATGCTCCACCTTTTAAAGGTTTTAGCAACTCAAAACCAACATACTGGAAATTAAATTTCCATAACAAGAGCCTCCAGGGAATAAACCCAATCTAAATCATCCCATTTTCCATAATGCACTTCAATTTCCCTACCCTAACCATAAGGTGTTTAAACATATGAATGGCAACCGTTATCTTTTTACATTGTGAAGGCCCTCATATTCTTCACTTCATAGCAATAAAAATGCATGCTTGCTCAAAGATAAACCATCATTTCTGTGTATTTTTAAACATCAAGGTGTAATCTCTGCTTCCTTTAGATCAAAACAGATTTCTCTGAGACAAATAGGAGAATTAAGGCTGGGGAGATAGCTCTGGAACATAAGCACCTGCCTAGCAAGAGCATTAACCCAGCTTCTGTCCCCGGTGTCCTATGATCTGCCAGCCTTGTGCCATGCCAACCACTGGAACTGGACATGGTGGCACACGCCCATAATCCCAGCGCTGGGCAGGCTGAGACACGAAAATCACTACAAGTCTAAGCTGCGTAGTGAGACCTGGTACCAAGTAAATAAATAAATTATATATCTATATCTATCTATCTATCTATCTATCTATCTATCTATCTATCTATCCATATTCATAATTAAACCTTGTGGCCAAATTACAAAGTGTGTTTGAGCAGCTTACGTTTTCCTTGTTTTCTGTCTCTATTAGTACTCCAGTACTTGCCCATCTTAGCTCTATGGGAAGGTCATGTTCTACCACCTCCTGTTTCATGAGCCAGTGAAAAAACACATGTAAAAAGAGTACAGCTTTTTAAACAAAGATGAAATATTTGATTATATTCCCATAAACTGTCATGAATTCTAGAGAAAAGTAGCTGTTTGAAAAGCATGTTCATGAATATCCATCGGAAAATTTTTCATGCTGCTAAGGATGCTATGATGAATATATTTGATTTAACCCAAAATCTATAGTTGTTTTGATTTCTCCAGTTCAGTTGCTATTTCTTTATTCAGAATAGCAGTGGCTGCAATTAAAATCTTTATGCAAATCTTATTATCCATAAACTTAGCATCCTGTTAGAAATTGGTATGTGCTAAAGGGGCAGGATAAATGGTCTCCTCTGAGATTCTTTTCCTTTGGAGCATGCAGTGTGCATGAATCATGGTGAGGGATTTAGCAGTACTGATAACAAATGACACAACTTGGTAACATTCTGGAGCATTTTAAGACTTATCTTTATACATCAAATGTTAAAAGCAAAATGCATCCATTATGCATAACAAACACACATATGCTATTTATTCAAACAGATTCAATTCAATGGTTTGTTTTGAGACTTTGTAATTACAAAAAGAATTCTGGAAGATGACGTTGTTACATGCATACCTAATGTGGCTTTATGTTGCTACATTAAATATATACATGGTAGGCAGAAATGTTTTTTTTACAAAGGAAGTTTAAAGAATATTTATGCATGTGTTTACATTGGTCTAAGTTTTAATGTATGAGAATTGTGAACCCAAACACCTTTAATAAGTTTTACTTTATTTCAAAGATTATAATACGTGAATTCTTCCTAGTCTGTCTACCGTACTCTTTGGAGAATATTCTGTTCTTAAAACATTCACCTATCTTTCTCTTCACAAACATTTCTCTTCTCTTCCTAGCATATACTCTGAGATGCTCTCTTCTATTTCCTTGAAACTTCTCTTAGAGAGCTTCAGCTTTAGTTTCTGTGAGAATTACAGTCACTGGAACGCCCCAAGTGCATCTTTATATAGCATTCATACATGTTTCTTTTATAAAAAGCCAGTTTATTTGAACAAGACAACTCATCTCTCCCGCTGTGCTATGTGTCTTTTTGTTCCTTCTTCATTACTCCTGAAGAGAGGGGTGCAGCAAGATCCCAAGCACTGGAGCACTCTGTTATCTGGATGTATTCATAATGTAAAGCCAGACTCACACAGAATGGTCGTTACTGTGTCATATGAATTTAGCCAACTTAGTTTTTCAAAGGAAGTTTAAAAGAACTATTTAGCATGTGACTGCTTAGCTTGTAGTCAAATTAATATTCTGTAGATTCAAAGATATTTTCAAGTGATAGAAACAAACACTTCAAACCAGTTAAAATCAAAGCAAAATAGGACCTGTGTATGAATGTCAGTTTTGAGCACAGTAAAAAGTACTGTTATTTCCAGTGTTTCTCCCATGACAGAAAGCAAATACTAATTTACGACATAGTTTACACTCTGCATGTCACCTACCTGTTACGCAGATCTATTTTTTGTAATGTACTTCTATTCTCTTGAGCAAAATTCTGGGTCCTCTCTGCTGTTAATGCCATAATCCTGCTTGGAGGTTTTCATTGGAGCAGGGCTTACTTAAATTCTATTTGAATGTGAATTTTGCCTAAAAATTTATTGTATTATTGTTTTTTCAGAACTGGGCATCTTGGCCGGGCATGGTGGCGCACGCCTGTAATCCCAGCACTCGGGAGGCTGAGGCAGGAGGATCGGTGTGAGTTCGAGACCAGAATGGGCTACAAAAGTGAGCTCAAGGCCAGCCTCAACTGCATAGCGAGACCCTGTCTCAAAAAGACAAAAAAAAAAAAAAAAAAAGAACTGGGCATCAAACTCAGGATCTTGTACTTGCCAGTCAGGTAGCATTTTGTTTTCAAGTATCTCTGACTTGAATATCTGGAAAACATAAAGTCAGTTGAATTAAAAATACATAAATTTTCATCACTTCTGACCTCTGTTTAATCTATTTACTAGAGAGTAGTTCTAGTGATATGTTTTGCAAACATGTAGATTTTAAAATAATTAATTTTAGCCGGGCGTGGTGGCTCACGCCTGTAATCCCAGCACTCGGGAGAAAGAGGCAGGAGGATAGTTGTGAGTTCAAGACCAGCCTGGGCTACAAAAGTGAGCTCAAAGCCAGCCTGAACTGCACAGTGAGACCCTATCTCAAAAATAAAAAAATAATAATAATTAATTTTAATAATAATAAAGATCAAAATCTTTCCAAGAAGTCCTGGCTTTCTCCAAATATTCTTTGAAATCACTGATGGTAAAATTTAGTTAGCAGTTGACAGTTAAAAGGCAATAATTACTTAGTAAGTCCAGCAAATATTTTTCTTTTTTTTTTTTTTTTTTTTTTTGTTCTTGTTACAGAACCCTTGTTTGTTTATTCACTCATTTTCATGGCTGGCTCAGCCTGCCCCGAGGGCAGAGCTGGCGCAGCATGTGGTGCCCTGGATCGAACCGCGGTCCCTGAAGCCGCCCAAGCTTCCCCAAGCAGGCGCTTTAGACCACTGAGCCATCCCGCCGGGCCCCATGTCCAGCAAATATTTTTCTTAGCGAATATTTGTGCCAACTTTTTCTTTCATAAGTTTCCAGCATTTTGCTCAGTAATTTATCATCAAGGATATGTTAAGAAGTTTCTTCAGAGGTACATATTTTTCTAATTTTAATCATACCAATGTATTTTGCCCTCAAATTGAAGGTTTTTTTTCATATGAGTTTCCCACACCTAGAAGTGTTTTATTATACATAAAAACTATGGTTTGTATACAAGCTTAGTATATATAAATAATGTTCAAATAGTGTGTCCCGAAGTGTGAAATCTTGACTTCTACCCTACCTGCGTACTGCAGTCAGGTGCACCAACTCTTTCATGTTTTTTGCACTCTTCAAATCAGCTGAATTCTCTCAATCATCTTTCTATAATCACTGTTTTAACTGAATATTGGGTCATTGCTATTGTTTTTTCTATTCACTTCCAGTTATCAAGATCTCTTCATTCTGTGAGGCACAGATGCACAAGCATATTTCTCACATGAAGACTTATAATATAGAATAAGAAATTGTGCATCTCCGTAATTCACATGTTAATGTATGCATCTCTTGATATGTTGTAGATAGCTTTAATTTCTTAGCATTGGCTACAGAACTGTATTAGTTTCCTAGTAACACCATTAGGAAGAACCACAAATCAGATGTCTTGTCTATTGAAATTCATCATCTCATATTTCTTTTAACTGAAATTTATTTTTTTTTATTTTTCTATAGTCTACTCCTTCTTTGTTAGACACTCTGTAGTGTCCCTTACACATTTTATCTATTTTTTTATGTACTGTGAAATAATAATTGACTCTACTTCCAGCTTATATTGTTAACTGACATACAACCTGGATTGATTGGACTAAGGTAAATTTTTTGCTGTGCTATAATTTTCATAACATAGGTTCTGTGGATATTTATTATCCACAAAAAGTAGTGCTACTTATATTGTCACATTTTTATTTTTAAAAACAAATATAAATAATGCAGAAAAATAGAAATGATACAGAATTTCTCTAAACAAACTCTGTTGAATAAGAATTCAACAATGGTTGTTATATTGCATATTGTCTACAAATTAGTTGTTTATATTAGTAGATGTAAATATGAAAAAGTGGTCAAAGATTAGCAAAAGCTAGAAGGAGACAAAAAATTAAGCAGTTCCTTTCAGTAGACCAGCAGAAATTAGCAGTACTGTTATCCTATAGCTATCCTATAGATATACATATGTATTTCTTTTTCCGTTCCTTATTTCTTTTCTCCTGTCTCTTAACCTGTTGTTCCTTCGCTTTGAACAGTGTTTTTTCTGTTGACAGTATCTACAGCAACTTTCACATTATATTTATTTTTTCAGAATCTTACATATTTACACATGTGGGATGTGGGTCTTATCTTCTTATGAATATCCTTTGTTGTATCCATTTATTATCTATAAAAGCCTGGGGTTTATCTTTTTATAGCTGAGTAATACTCCATTGAATAAAACAACCACATTTTTTTTATCCATTCCTCAGTTGATGAGCATTTGAATTGTTTCCAAGATTTAGGAAGGACAAACCGTGCTGCTATAAAAATAGGTTCACATGTATTGCTTTACTATGATGTTTCCAGTTCTTCTGGAAAATTACCCGAGGGGAATAGCAACATCAAATGGGATCTTTCTTTTTTAAGAATTCTCCACACTGATTTCCACAGTGATTGTACCAGTCTACATACCCAATCACAGTGGAAAAAGTTTCCTTTTGCCCACAGTTCTTCCAACATTTGCTACTGGTTGACTTCTTGATGCCAGCCATTCTTTCTGGAGTGGGATGCAATCTCAGTGTTGCTTTAATTTGCATTTCTTGAAGGACCAATGATGTGCAAACTTTTTTCATATATTTGCCTTTTGTATTTCTTCATCTGAGAAGTATATATCCATCTCAGATGGCATTTTTTCATTGGGCATTTGTATTGGGAACTAAAATTTGAAATAAAGTGATTTAAAAATTTTAGGTCCCTTTCAAGGGCTGTAAAAGCTCATATATTCTATGTATCTGTTCTAGCTCTTGTCTTTATTACCAACACTTGATTTTCTTTGCCTGCATAACTATTACCCACACTATTTATTTACATAACACAGCCAGTTATGGTTGTGTGCCTAAATTCTTGCTTTATTAGAACATGAGTCAAGTTGGATTAGAGGACTGCACATGCCCTCATCTAATCTCAGATAATTGTATATTCAATGAATATTGTTAAATAAAATCATGTTCTCAGATGGTAGGAGTAGGATCCCCAGATGTTAATGACAGAAAACATGATAAAATCAAGGCAAAATTTAATGGCTGAAATTGACACTAGTGTGTGTAGGACCTGCTCTTATGAGGAAAAACTGCTGGCTGGATACCAGTAAACTCTTCCTTGTAGTTTAGTTGAATCATTCATTTAGCCACTCTGCAGCTGATCACAAGCAGTCCATTTGGGACACTGGTTGTCTATCAGTGTGAAGATTCTGGACAACTAAACATATTTTTCTTGTCACCTGACAGACTGGTCCACAGGTTTTCACATAGTGACTAAATATGTTTTCAAATGTTAAGGCAAAGTCATAAGGGCACTTTTGCTCTTAGATTAAAAACTGCCATAACATCATTTTGCTAAAGCAGGCTTTGAGGTTGGACCAAACTTAACAGTGTAGGAAAGAGAATCTACAGTGTTTATAAGGAATGCTAGATTACAGTGTAACAACACATAGAAGGCAAGAATAATCAGTCAGCTGATGTAATTTTTAAAATAAGGCAGTATCGAAAACTTAGTTCTCTTTCTCATCTAGCAAGATGTCGAGTGAAAAGAGTGAGAAGCCAGACACTGAAGAGAAGAAACCTGCAGCCAAGAAGGCTCTGCCAGTGGTGCTGGTAAAAAGAGTAGTAAGGTGAAAAAGGCAAAACAGTCCAAGAAGATGCAGTCCCACTGCAGCCAAAATCCTGTCCTGGTTAGAGAAATTGTAGATACACCCGATCTGCTACGTATTCCAGAAGGTTTTGTACAAGAGAAAGTACACAGCTGCTAAACTGAAGGTCAAAAGAAGAAAGGAGAAAGTTCTTGCTACAATCACAAAACCGGTTGGTGGGGAGAAGAATGGACGTACTCAGGTGGTTAAGCTTCGAAAAATGCCTAGCTACTGCCCTACTGAAGATGTGCCCCGAAAGCTCTTGAGCCACGTCAAGAAAGCCTTCAGTCAACATGTGAGGAAAAGTCAAGCTAGCATCACCCTCAACACCATTTTGATCATCTTCACTGGGCATCACAGAGGCAAGAGAGTGGCCTTCCTCAAGCAGTTGGCCAGTGGCTTGCTACTTGTGACTGGACCTCTTAGCCTTAACCGTGTTCCTCTATGAAGAATACACCAGAAATTTGTCATTGCCACCTCTACAAAAATTGATATCAGCAAAGTAAAAGTCTCTAAACATCTCACTGATGCTTTATTCAAGAAAAAGAAGCTTTGGCAACCCAGTTACCAGGAGGGTGAGATTTTCAATACCGAGAAACAGAGATAGAAGATTTCAGAGCAGGGCAAAGTGGTTCAGAAAGCGGTGTACTCACAAATATTAGCAAAAATCAAAGTTGTTCCACAGCTCCAGAGCTAAATGTAATTTTTTTTTCTGACAAATTGAATTTATCCTCATAATTTTGTGTTCTAAATTTCTTATTCAGAACCTATTTAAATAACTGATGCATTAAAAAATAAAGTAAACTAAGGCATTATTAAATCATGTTGTTTCTTTTTTTCAGGATTAACATGTAAAACCATATTAAACTTATACAATGTTTAAAGCATATGAATTCCAAATTTGGCTTCATTAATTTTATATATGACTGATTAAAAATAGAACTGTAATATGCCTTAGAACATATGAAAGTAAGACAGTACAGCCATAAATGAAAACTGAAGAAATAAAGACATATGCATATGGGACAAACATTTTAGTGAGGCACATTCAGAACTCATTTCATGTCAGAAAAACCCTACAACATGTTTATTAATATTAAACTAATGTCAGACTAGGAAATCTGTTCATAAAAAATGGCAAAAATAAATGTTAGCAGTACCAGTGGTCCTCAAGAATGGTACTTTAGTTCATGTCCTAAGCTTTATATTGTAATTCTATTGAAGAAAAAAATATTGTTTTCATATTTAATTTGTTGATATAAAAAAAATCTAAAGCTTGGTCTCAAGTAGAGATAGCCAGGTACCTTGGCTCTGCATCTGCCTCACTGTCACCACGAGAAGGCCAACAGGTGAGCTCTGTATCCGTCATTTTCATGTTGAAAATGCTCAGCAATCTCCATCATCTCAAGTGACCACTTGGATAAACACATGCAAATGATACATATAAAAGATCTTTACAGATTGTAGCATGCTGTAGAATCTTATTATTCAGCATAACACTTAGAATTCAGTTACTTATAATGAGAAAGCAGTAAGGAAATGTGAGGAAAATCACTAAGAATAGCTTACCCTTTATGTGCAATCCCTGTCCATCAAGTAAATTAGCCATTGATGATATTTTTTACATATTTTACAGTATTTCAGGTGGCATAATGGTGCGGGAGGTTTCCATGTTATTCATCTCAGTTTGTGTCTGCCTAAATCACTTATTTAGGTATGGTTCCTTATTCAATTCTATATAAATATTGAGCTACTTCAGTTGGTACAGTGAAGTAAGCATACTTTGTATACTGCGAAGCATACCTGAGGGATATAAATTTCCAGTGTCTCTTTTTCTTCTTTCTTTTAGAAAAAAACTAAATGCTTGTCAGGATTTTGAAAAATTTAAAGGGTATCCTTGGTGTGAGCTAATTTAAATATGAGCTATATGATATTTATGAGATTCACTTTGGGCCTCCTGAGGGACACCTCTTTTTGAGTAGTTGCAGGTGTTTATTTGCAATTTTGTGCAATTATAATTCACAATTCTTTATAGGGTGTCCTGGGATGAATAGCAGTGTGGATTTGCGCCTTAACAATAGTCATTCTTTTTCTAAAACAATACAGAAGAACCCACCTGGTTCATAATGTGGAATGACTTTAGGGAATACAACTGTCTCACCCACAACATTTGTTGAAATTGTCAACAGGAGAGCTGATTAATGCCATATGATACCATAACGTTCAAGAATATTCCAACACCCCATTTTAGACTAGGCATCAACTACCTTGATTTTTTCAATCCTAAAAGTTTGCAAAATTTTATAATATAACAAATATTATATGATGTGCTAGTTCACATTTTACATTTTAGGAAAATATAACTGTGAATAAAGGATTCTAGTTTGATGACTATGTAAGAACTACTAAGAGCTAATCTCTTCACCTAATCAGCACCCTCATCAGCATAAGTAGAGTTCATGTTACCTGTTTTGAAACACTGCTGAAGACTTACAACTTCCAGCAGAAGACGTGGGTAGCAAACTGTAGTCACATTCAGTAATTTTCAGCTGTTACTCAGCAGTATTCCATCGTCAAATTCTAAGCCCATGGTCAAAAGCTGTGCACGTGTTCCAGGAGTAACCTGCACACAACCATGTGAGCCAAGGTCTGCGGAAATCCCAACATACATATATGAAACAATCTGCTCTCCAAACTCATATCTGAATGCTGCTCTCTGACTGTGGATTGCTTTTAATAACAAGAGATGCACAGAAGGAGATGACAGCTTCTATTGGCACATCTTTCCCCAGCCCAACCCATGTACAGACCCCCCCCCCTGCCACCTCGCACTGAAGGGAAATTGTGGAAGCAGTACTTTTTTATTTCTTTGGTTGTTTTTTAGGCAAGGTCTCACTATGTATTTCAGGCAGGCCTTGAGATCACTTTATATTTTAGGCTGGTTTTGAACTTGCAAAAATCCTCCTGCCTCAGCCTCCCAAGTGCTGAGATTATAGCCATATGCTACAATCCCTGGTGCAAATAACACTTTCTAATGCTCACATGGCTTTTCCTTCCTTCACTTTAGGAGAAAGACATCAAAGATGAGGGCAGCAATAGATGGGAAATGAGAAAATCATGTCCTGTGCCCTGATAAAGCCTCAGAGAAAGCCTGAGAAGATGTTGCATTTACATCCCATACTAAGATACAGCTTAGGATAGAAACAAACTCAAAATGCACTAAATCTTCAGGACCAGAGATAAGCTGCTTTCCAGAGTTGCCACATGAGACTTAAATGCTCAATTTTCAGAAAAAAAGTCTCAAAAATTAAAGGCAAACCATAAAATACAATATATTCAAAGGGAAAAATAAAGTGACAGAGGCTGTCCATGAAAAATCATGGATATTTAGACAGGGAAATTGAAATGGCTGCCTCAAAGAAGATGGAAAGAACCCGAGGGCAGATTATTTAAGTCAAGAAAATGATGTGTAAACAAAATGGAGGTATCAATAAAAAAGATAATAACGAGATTTAAAAATTTACTAGAGGATTCAAGGCTAATCTGAGACAGCAGAGGAAAAATATCAACAAACTTGAGCATAGGAGAAGGTAAGTCAAGTCTAAGTAATGCAAAGAGTGAAGAATAAGGACAAAAATGAAAATATGAACATCGTGAAACGAAACTATGCAAGCATAGATGCACAACGCAAGAATTCCAGAAGAAGAGAGAAGAGCAAATACATGTAAAGAATATGGAAGATTCTAAAAATAAATCCACTCTTACTGTATGATAATAAGTGTTTCACTTCAATTGTTTCAAAATTTATTTAAGATGAGGCTGGCTAACACAGACCAGCAGCATGCCTGCCTGGCAAGTGCCAGGTTCGGAGTTCAATCCCCAGTACTGAAAAACAAAACAACAAAAAGCCCACTTTAATTAAGATGATGATATAATGGGAATCATAAACTGTGTGTACATACATGATATATCTTGAATAACATTCATTATTCTAAAGAAAGAGAAAATAGAGTGGCAATTCTAAGATTTAACTATTTTTCTTACACAAAATCATACCAATAACAAAAAAATCAGTTCGGTTTTCCTACCATTACTACATGGGACATAAATAAGAGGGAATGAATTGTTTTTGCTGCATGAGTAAAGATGCATCATGAACTCTAGTATGAGAAAAAATATCAAACTACAGATCCATGAAGGAAAAGATGTTATAAACATTCCTAGAGCTGAGAAAAAGCTGATAGCATCTTTTAATTCCCATTTCTATGGCTGTGGGATTTAATTTTCAGGGTACACACTGTGAATTAGACTAACGTTTGCAGCATGAGAACTTTGGTTGCCTAGAATAGGTGGGATGGTGCCCAACTATCAATGTCAAAAAATAATAACTGCTCTCATGAGAGAAGAGGAAAAAAATAGGAATACATTCTGGTCTGCCTATATAAGAAAAATGATGCCCAAAAATATGTGCTTGATGATAAATAGTAACAATACTCATTTTAAAATTATCTACTCAACAATAACATAGAAATTTTAGTGATACAAAGAAACAAAAAGTAGTACCTAATAACAATTAGAGGAATATTACTGAATTATAACTAGAAGAATTGATCTTAAAAAATATATATCCAGGGTTCGATTCCCCACCTGCTGTGCCAGCTCCGCTCATGGGGCGCCCTGAGAAGGAGACGGAGACTGAGCATGGTGGAGGTCGCCTGTGATCCCAGCGCTTGCAAGGCTGAAAACAGGAGGATCATTGTGAGACTGATCTGTGTAACGAGACCTGTGGACCCTGTACAAATATATGAGAAAATAAATAAAAATAGAAAATATAAATAAATAAATAAATAAATAAATAAATATAATGGGTTCAAGTCATCTGTCTAGGAAGTTTTACCTATAGGTGTGTGTATCTCATTTGATTAAAGAAATTTAAAACTGGAAAAGCACCAAAAATATAAAGTCAATAAAAGTGCATAATAATACGAAAAGAATAAGACTAGATTGTAAAAACTGATGAGAAAATGAAGCAGAACTATAGATTCTACTTCTATTTTGTCTAATTCAAAATCAATAACTTAGGGAGCATAATCCCTAGGCATAGTATTATCAAAATGATAATTGACACCTCATGAAATTATCAATGATGAAATACTAAGTAAACAAATGACAACAGCAACTATTGGGGAAAAAGTATTTCGAAGAACTATCGCAAAGTGCCTCAGCATTCAGGACCTTGAAATGTTCATTTTCTTTTTAAAATGTCAAAATAAAATTTCAAAATAAATATCAGCATAATGAAATTCATTAGCATGTAAAAAAATAAATCTCATCACCTAAAGCTATTGTTTTGCTCCAATCCAAGGATGGTTGGTACCATAATAGATTTTGCTAAGACTCAACTCATAAAGGTATCTAAAGATAAACCTCTCAAATTCATCACCTATTTTGATATAACAGCAATAATATTTAAACTGATGGGGAAATACTATTTGCACCCTTGATAAAGTAGAGATGATAAAAATATTTTCTGTGATTTAATAACCTTGAAAAAGATTTAACCAACATAAGCATGAGAAAAAATTAAATACTCTCAATAGTACCTTTTTAATTGTAGACCATATAAGAATAATCAGGAAAATGCATAGCAATCTATAAGAAACAATTCAAAGGTGAAAAACTGATAATAAAATAAGATGGTGTAAAACTGTCATGAAAAATTCATACTGTTAAAATAAGGTGACTTTGAGTGGATAGAATCTACATGAATTTGGTTGGTCAAGGTTCTATAAAATAGCCCTGGTCTCTCCATTCAAATATTTTAAACTTCAGTTACTATAGCACATTAATTATCAAAGTGTCCTTATATGTAATTGTGACTGCTAGCTATGCAGGTTTTCTATGGCTATAGTAACAGGTACATGCCATGATAAATAAACAGGGCCATGAGTATGCAGGGCAGTGGTGCCTAGTATGAGTGAGACCTTTCTTGTGATTTTTTAACACAGCACAACTAAGCACACAAAAATATGTTAAATCAACAATAGAATCATATGTTGTAATGCTTGTAAAAGTTTGTATATAACATATCTGTTACTTCAGAACTATGCATGTTTGTTGTTATGTTCCTCTTTGTCTCTAACATATTTTTTTAAACTGATAGTCAAAAAATGAAATTGACCAGCAAAAATAAAATGACAATAGAGAAATTATGAGCTTCATGATGAAAATGAAGAATAGGATTTAACCCAAAAAGAACTGTGGAAGAAATAGCTGACCTCAGAACTTTGGGACGGCTGCCATTCAAGACGCAATGAATATGTAGCCGGAGGAGCATAGTGAAGCAACGACCACATAAATGAGGAAAGTAGTTATAGCAAAAAAGGATAAAAATGTCCCAGAGGAAGCGACACTGGAGGAGCCTTCACATTAAAGGAACTCTCCAAAATATTTCATGACATTGAAAGTGCAAAGGATAAAATGTTTGAAGCCATCCATACTTAGAAAAGGGAAGGACAATTTGTCAGGCATAGAAATGACTCTCATTGTTCTAAGCCTTATGCGGAGAAGAAAAAGGCAGGCGATGTTCAAATTAACCTTGGTACATTCCGGTAGGAAATTATTTAAGCTTTGTTCTTTTCTTCCAGTGCTTTAAAACCCAGCGTACCTTATAATACCAGTTTATGAAGTTTTTCATTTTTCTATACATTTATAACTCATGGGAAGAAAGTATTTAATATTTTGATTAAAATATTGAAATGCCTCAAACAATACTTTATTTCAGTTTATATAGTCTGAATCCCTCTCTATGGCTTTGCCTGTACAGTTATTTTCACCCCTGCACACTATCAAGTATCCATGCAAAACGCAAACTTCTTTCGTGGGGTGCTCAGTAAAGACTCTGATTCCACTACTTACCTCAATGTAAATCTGCTTGTTAACATTGTGATAATTAGCTACTAAGCAGAGTCCTCCTTTACTGACATTGCTGTTAGCATAAAATCCAATTTTTCTTTCCACCTACAGCATTGATCCAACACACACTTAGCATAGTATTTCAGCTACATTGTTTCAGTAGAGTTCTGCCTAAGGTCCTAGGAACCTAAACAACATTTATTACATGAAAAATACGTATTTTGAATTCCTAAATACCTTATACATGTTCATATGTCCAGCATATTTTGTTTCATAAAAGAACACTGAATAAAATAGATGCCCGATCTTAGTCCATATGCAGGTGTCTCAGTTTCTCTTCTCTTGTTCCTCGGTCAAATACCCAACACTCTAAATAAAGGAAGGAAAGGTTTATTGAGCTCACAGGAATTGGAGGATTCAGTCCATACTCAGCTGGCTCCAAGGCAGACTGGTACGTGGCAGAGGGCAGCAGCTAGTGGTGGCAGAGGGCAGCAAAACAGCAAGAGCAAAAGGGAGGAGGAGTAACAGCAACAAGGGCAGCAGAGAAGAAGTCTGTCTCTGTCTCTCTCATGTTACACTCAGGCAACCTGCACCAGACTGGGTGGAGCACTCATACCCATAGTCCCAGCGATGCTCAGACTCTTCATCTCAGCAATACCCAGACCCATAATCTCAGCCTTGGATCAGGAATGAAACACAAACTGCAGATCTGTGCCTCAGTGACTATGTGAGACTTCAGGAGAACGAATACACACAAACCATAACTACAGAGCTTCCAGCAATGATACAAATATTTTCTTCAATTTTTTTCATTAATACTTCCAATGTCTTTCAAAATCCTAATCTTTTAATGAAAACATTTTTATCTAAATTAAATGTTATTTCATATGGTTATTTATGTGTTACAAATACTTATGATGTGCTTCATGTATAAGATATATTGTGCATTATTAAAGTTTATAGAGAAAATTCATTCATTTCAATTGTTGAGCATTCATATTGCCCCAGTAAATTGCTGGATACTTTTCTAAACATTTGAAAAATGTCATAAGATAGAATCGCTGTAGGTATTGTATTCTCTACTGGGCCATGGGAACTTGTAAACAATTACAGAGGACACTTTTAGGTATGATGTTAAATGGCTTTCCCCGCACCAAGTAAATGTTAGCTCATAAATGTAAATCCCCCAACATCATCACACCATGTTAGGTTTGTCACTCAACAAACATTCTGAGGGTACTGTCATCATAGGATGCATGTTATAGCACTGTCACTATCACTAAACAAAGCAAATGAATAGAATGAACACTAAAAGATGAGAATAAAGTACATGATATCGCTTAAATTCTTTTTTTATTATTATGGTCAGCTCAGCCTGCCCTTCTGGTGGGGCTGGCACAGCACGTGGTGCTGGGGGTGGAGCCATGGTCCCTAAGGTTGCCTAGACTTGCCTAAGCAGGCACTTTAGACCGCTGAGCCATCTCGCTGGCCGGTTAAATTCTTAATTATGTTCTACTCGAAGTTTACTGTAAATAGGCAACCAAAGTTAAAAAAGTCACAGACCGGTTAAAAAGCATCTGGCAATAATCATCCTTGTGTATTGAACAGCAGGTCGTGATTAATATAATAGTAAGTTTACTCACAAAATAATCGATTTTTTAAAATGGCACTCAATATTAATTTGATTCCAGAATATTTAAAGAGTTCCTCATTTGTCCTTTAGTAAAAAGTACTTATGGATGAGAAACACAAACATTATTTCATTCACCTTAATAAGGTTAATTTTATCACTAATCAATATAACACCGGATTTTAATAATTTTAATGAGTCCACTTCCATATCACCAACAAGTTCTATAAATTACCAGTTTATAACAAAGTTGCTTTAAATTCATCTGCTAGCAAAGCAATAGAGAAAAATGTTCTATTCATTAGACATAACATTTTCAGTGCCAGAATAAATGGAGTTCAAATTTCAGCTTTTAAATATGTTTAAACATAATACAGAGGCAAATTATTCAACGTTTTGAAACTTCTGTTTTTCTGTCTATATTATTGGGAGAGTAATAATTATGTTATTCATTTCAGGTGAGAATGAAATTTTTGATACTTGTTCTACAGTCAATAATGATGATAAGAAAATCTACCTTAATCTGATTATAGCGCTGCTGATTATATTAGAACTACTAATAGTACAAATCTAATAGTCTTAAAAGAGTTAAATACACAGGATTTCTGTGCTAAATATCTGATGGCTCTCTTCCCCCTAAGATATTGAAAATACAAATAGAAGCTTGCACTAATAAAACATTTATGCCAGTAATATTTTGTTATTGATGCTAATAAAACTTCATTTTACTATTATATTTCCAACAAAATTTTGCTGACAGTTCAAGGAAAAATAAGTTCTGGTTAGCTTCATTCACCAGACATTCATTAATGTATGTGAATTTCCTGAGCTAAGCTTATGAACTAAACATTATATAGCTAGTATATAAGTAATAACATCATTTAAAAATAAGTGTTGTGATTAAAATTTTTTAATATTAAAATATATCCATGTGGTATGCTGGCAAGCATCAATTTTCTTATACAAATAATATTGAATGTGTTTCTTGAAGCACGACTAACTGGACTTTCCAACAATAACATAAAAATGACTAAAGTTATGGATCTTCTTGTCTTCTATGCAGTAAATGACTAATTTTGCTCCCTACGTTGAGCTTCTAGTAAAAAGATAAGTAGGTTATATTGGTTCTTCCTGGTCAATTTATTTAGGTCAACATTCTTCTAGAAATAAATTCCTCATAAATAAAGAAAATTGGTCATTTATTGTATACTGTGTTTTTAAAATTATCATATATATATATATATATATGTATATATATATATATATACATATATATATATATATGTAATTTCTGAGAGTATTGTTTCTCAGAGGGATTTTTCTATCCTAAATTAGTAGATATTATAATCACGTGTATTATATTTCATAAAAAGCTGAATTTATAAAATTTCAAACTTATAAGGCTAAACTGAGAAAATTCTTGTATTGTAAAACTGTTATTTTAATAAATGCTTCCTTACATATTAATACATATTTTGTAAATAAGATTCTTCATGCTGCTTTTTAAATATTAACTAACCTATATAAATAAAATTTAATTTACATAAAATTTTATTATTGAAACAATTTGTACTGCTTGATATTTGCTCAGGGAAAATAAATTGAAAAATAATCCATATGCAGATAATCAAGTAATTGATCAAAGCTAATAAGCACAAGGCATTGGAAAATGTATAAGACATTGCATATTACAACTCCCCTCCTAAGCTACAGTGAGTCATTTAAATAAACCAAAAATTTCATGGAGATTATAAAACTTTAAATGAAAAGTAAAATGCAATCCTATTTACACTCATAATACTATTATAATTTTGGATACTCACTTTACGCAAATTACATTTGCAAGTTGGGAGGATTAATTAGTAAAATTCTAGTAAATCAAATGTAGTCAGCTAAGCAATACATGTTGAGGTTCTAATTACATAATTCACATAAATACACTGAAAATTCAAATATTCACAATTCATTGTTTAAAAACCAATTAGTATTTTAAATTGGATTCTGTATTGAATGTTTTTCATTATTTCCAAAAAAGTGACTTTTGAGTGAGAATAGACCCGTAACTATACTGCTAAAAAGAATGACTCTAAGTCTATAGTAATTATATTAGTAATAATAATGATAACATCAATAACTTTTAATGAGTGGTTTCTATTTTCTAGGTACACTAGATGGTTTCTCCTATTAACCCTCAAACTTATTCTGTCATTGTTAGACTGGTACTGTTAGTTTCCACTTCCCAAAGGATTCTAAAGAATAGGAAGTCAGTGGGCTTACTGATACTTCACAGCTAGCTAAAATTAAAATGGAATGTGCAACACTCAAAAGTGGAGAAAATTAAGGACTGCACAGTTATCCTGGAACCCCAAAAGGGGTGGAGAACTTGTCATGCAGTGTGTTAAGAGGTGACACGGTAATGACCAGAAAAATAAGGAACAATCTACACAGAACAAGAAGAGGAAAGAATGATACATAAAAAAGTGTGAGCAATCACTTTTAACTGTATGCCAAGCCAATTATAAAAGACTTAACTTTAGGGCCAGGGAGATAGCTTCATGGCACAGGTGCCTGCCTGGCAAGTGCAAGGTCGTGAGTTTGAACCCTGGTCCTGAAAAAAGGAAAAAAGTTGCAAAACTCTTCATCACAAGCATACATTTGATGTGAAATGTCAATCACTTGGGGATCCGGCTACAGCCAAGTTGAGGAGAGAACATAAGGGAGCTCTGAGTGGATGCTACCAGCAGTCAAGGAGATGTGCTAATACTGAATTCAAGAGGAAAGAGAGCATGGGGCAAAAAGCTGCTGAAATTCTATAGAATAGTCTGAGTGCAAGACCACTGAAAGAAAAGATCCCAACATCGAATATACCAGAAGAGTAGTACAAAAGACAGCAAGACTCACTGCCATGGTATTTGCAGCAAATCTGGATTATACACTTGACTCAAAGAAACAGAATGAAGTGATTAGTATGCCAGATGGGGTGGTCCAAACAGACGTTTTAGAGGACAGTTACATTGCTACTTCAACTTTTAAAAATGTTCTTGAGGCTGTGAAAACTATGTCTATGTTTGATTCTCAAGGGCTATTTGATAGACTAATGTATGTGAAGAGAGATGAAAGAGACTACCAAATGGATATCCCCTGACACTAACATGCACAGCAATTTCCCACTGACTGGGTGATATCAGAAATTTGGACCAGGAGGGCAACCTATTATTGTCATCTGAACAAAGTCATTGGAATAGAAAATCTAGGGCTTACTGGAGTGGGATTAGAAGATATATCATTTGGAATTAATAAAATAGGAGGCATGAAGGGCCCTTTTCCTGGTATGGAAAACACTGGCTATCTTGGATATCCATGAGTCAGATAAACGAAATTCTAAACAATGAACTAAGGAGAGGAGAGCTCAAGGCAGGGCAAAAAGAATGTGGGAAGTAGGCAACAGCCCTGGTATTGAGAAGGTGGACACTGACATTGACTGCACTGTGGGTTCAGTGTGGAGCATATGGATGTAGTCTTGGGAGATGATATTTTTTTAGTTGGGCTCTGAGCTCCAGCACATGGTCCCTGCTCATAGATCACATGGTTTCAGTCTAGTGCTTTGGCTCCAGCACCTCATATGTGGGCCCAATATGCCTCAGCCTTGTGGACTCCAGCCTTGACACCTCAGCCAGACAGTGAAGTACACTGGCTCTGGTGCCAAGTGCATGGGTACTCATAAGAGCTTCCGACTGGGTGGAAGGTGGAACCCTTTGACCATGTGGTCCAAACCAGTGAGTTTACAAGCACAAAGGTTTAAGCTTAGACCACATGGCACCCAAGGCCATGGGTGTTGGACTGGAGCACATGTCAACTGTATGGCTAGGGCATCAGCACTAACAGTGCACATATGGGTCTAGTTATGGACAGCTGGGGTAGTTCCAGCTTTGACAGCACCATGGGGATGGAATGTGAAAACTTTCCAGGAAATTTCCTAAGCTCCTTTGGAGGGACTTGGAGCCCATGCTTTGAGGCGGCTACAGAGGCCTGCTGGATTTGGTAAAAAATCTACTTGACATTACAAGTAAGATGCTAAAGCACAAATTCAATGAAGATGGCCATGTGCTTTATGCCAACAAAAAGATGAAAAAGGAAAATCTTAGGGATGCAGTGTTGTCAAGTTTAAGTTGCCAGAAGCAGCTGAGAGAGCCCAGAGTATGATAAATGTCAGGAAGCTGAGTGGTTGAGAGACTGATGTTCAAATCAACAGAAGTACTTAAACAGCTGCCTTTTTAACACATCAATACCAGACCTCTGTGCTTAAAAATTTTCTGTTAACCATTTAATTTTCTGGCTAGCTCTACAGAGATGTTTTTAAAATGCATCTTTGCATTTGAGGGATAATTTGAATTACCACTTGACTGCGTTGAGATTGAAAGTTAGACAGTGCTTTTGGTAGATCCTGCATCTTGTTGGTGGTGAATATGACTCTGATAATAAAGACCAATTGCTGAAAAAAAAATAAGATCAAGGCAAATTGAGCAAAACACAATCTGTGAACCAAAATAAATGAACAAAACCCATATAACAAAGACTGAACTGTCCCACAAATATGTAATAAATATTAAAAATGCTACAATGAATATTTACGTTCTTGGCACTAAAGTCAGAAAAGATTTTTCCCACACACTTGTCAAAAAGGAAAATTATAGAGTGAGAAAAACAACTCTAAACCTCATTTTTGTTATATATAAAGTTGAGATTGCAAGTTCCATCATGCAGTTTCTTTAGAGGATTCCATATAATGAACCATATAACACACTAAGAATGATGCTTGGCTCATGGCAAGAAATAGTAGCTAAATAATTATAAGTCAGCACAAAGTAATACTCCACCGTGTTGACTATATTTGCATATAATTATTTCAGGTGATAATAAGATTTATCGGGGTGGTTCATTTCATCTGTTCTGATTGAACTGAGGTGTTTGAATATCATGGTGTTTAGCACTTTTTAACACACATTTTGAATGCAATAAAGCCATAGGTCCATATAAGCAATCTTTTCATAATGAATCAGTATACTGTAATTTTGTCAAAAATGTATTTCCATTAGGATTTCAGTTCCATTAAATCTCATTATACCAAAATACTTCACGTCAAAATTCACTATAGAGAAAAAAAGAACAGACATTACTTTTTCCTGAAAATTATCATCTTTTTACTGTTCCTAGTTATAGCAACACGGCTTCATTTACCACCAAAACATTATCCTCTTGCAGTACAAAGACATTTTTTTAAAAAGTAATGGGTGAAGTTTTTGTTGCTAGAAAAAGTAAATTTGAACAGATTTGAAATTGCACTAATCTTTATTTTCCTACAAATGTTTGACATAGATTGCTACTATCAAAATGGTCTTGCCTATAATGAAAATAACAAAAAATAAGTTTTTGTACTGCTATTAATCATGGAATTTACTTATAATTATATATATATATATATATATATATATATATATATATATAATTGAAATTGTATAACTTACAGATTGGTATTTCTTTCTGAATAGACTTTTTTTTTATATAAGTATCAGTGATGAACTTCTGTTACAGGTTTCTAGAAAGTATAACGTGTTTTTTCTTCACTGCTTGTAAATACATCTGGATCTGCTCGGCAATTTCAAATATCAGCAGAAAATGAAAAAGGCAAGAATGATTTTATAGACTGTTAAATAATTAAGATAATCACTCTGTGCAAGTCAGGTTCTGACTCTGGAATTCCAAAGTAGTTTGTGGATTAATGTACAAAAGATGGGAGAAAAAGGAAAAAAAAGAATGAGAGGATAGCACCAAGGAATAAACTCAGGGAAAGAGAGCGGGAGGGAGAAAGAGAGGAAGGAGGGACGGAGGGAAAGAAGAGAACAGAGGAGGTATCTGAGTGCTTACCATTGTGCTTGTAAAGATAAGGCACATAAATAACATATTTACAGAACCCCAAAGGTAATTGTATAATTGATGAGTTTATAAATAGATGTTAATGAAAAAGTAATTAAAGATAGAACAAGAGAGTCTTTAAAAGTCCCCAGTTTTCAGAGAAAAGCACCAAGAAAGCAGCATATTTGACACGTATGTTACTTTTATTATGCAGACCCATCATTTAGAGTAATATGATATTCTTCACATACTTTTGAAGGGTTATCCGATTATTTGGGCATTTAAGATGTGCTAAAAATATGCCTCCTCTGAAATAGGCCACACATACTTTATGTAACTAGCGAATCAGAAAGGATACTAAGGACTACAGTTATATCAAGGTGAAACCTCTAAGCTTGAAAATACAAACTTTGCTGGAAAGAAGCAGCTGCATTCTGGGGTTTACAGCACTTTGTTGCATAAAGAATATCAATGGAGTGTTTATGAAATAACAAGGGAACATCACATCACAAATAGCAATGAAAGCCTCTTTAAAAATCTGTATAATAAACATGTCTAGATGGTTATGGTCCTGGCAGATCACTACAGAGAAAATATTAGGGAAAAACTACTCATACATTTTTCATGAAATGTTCTGTATTATACATCACAGCTGCAAATCTGCCCTCTGAAGTCTGCAGCTTCTTAATGACACCCGAGATTTGGGGCGCAGGGTGGAGTTAGGCTGGCATGTGACTGATGAGGTGGAAGCGTGAGTCTGAGGGCCATGGAACACGGAGAGTTGTGCCAATGTATCATAATTACAGGAGCACCTGTACTGTAGGATCTGCGCTGACTCAGGGAAAATACATGGAACTTAATGGTCTGTGAGATCTTTCATCTCAGACCCATGATTGTTGGAAGTGGAGGACACAGTTGCATGTAAAAAGAACTCCGAGACATTGGTTTTTATCTAGCCAGTAGATGATGCTCCTATCACCTGGAAATGTTTGTGTCATTTGAGAAGGGAAAATTGGATGTTGAAACTCCACGAACTGTACTAGAAGCATTTCCTAGAAAATGATGCAGAAATACAAGTCATAAACTACTGAGCTTGATGAAGCAATCAGAGTTGATAATTCTGTGTTTTTCCTTATCTTCACAGAGCCTATGCCTGATAGAAAAAAAGTAAATTTGAGTGTATTTTCTATGCACAGTAATATGTAATTTGACAGTACAGTCAATCTCCAAGTTTTAATTCTTACCCCACGTCCTCTTTACCATCTGTTAAATCTCTGGGCTCACACAGGGAAATTATAATAGATTTTACATGCACTTGCTTTTTAAAAAAATTATAAAGCTCCATCTTTGTGTAGAATGTGATTTAAAAAAGGAAAACAAGAGGCTATATGTGTTCATAAAGAGGAAACTAAACTGCAAGCTTTAAAAGCAGGAGATATTGTTTCTTTAAATTACCAAAAGTGAAGTAAATTCAGTAGAAAACCACAAACGTGAAATAAGAACTCGTTATCTTACATGCAATTTTTGTAAAGAAGCACTCTTCCCTAAATGTTTAACCTGGTGTGATAGATAGTGTGCTCTGATACTATTAGTAAGGAGACTTATTTTGCAATAAATATACATCTTAGGCAATTTCTTTATGAATTCTTTGACATTAATCTTTCTTTGTGGATATTTTACTGTAAGAGTTGTGAATGAAAGTTGTAAATGTAGTATAGAATCATTTGCATGATTAATAATACTAATGTCTTGTGTTAAAAATCAAGCATTAGAAGAAAATATTTAAAAAAAATAAAAATTTGTCCTTAGTCTCACCACTCAGACAAATCTATTTTCAATTGTGTGTCACAACCCCTTGCAGGAAATGTATCATACAACTCTCTGACAATAGAAACAGTGAAATGACTTTTGTACATGGATTTAGGGTCAAAAGCTCATTAATCTTTTTAATTTTATGAATTTATTTTTATACTATAGGTCCTTGCCTATGCTACTTCTCTATAACTTAGCCATATCCATAGTCCTATTTTATGTATATTGAACAAGGCAGAAAATGAAGATTATTTAAATTATAATACACACAAATTTACCCTTTAATTTAAATATCAATATTAATTACACTGACACATGAATAATTAAGCAAGAACATTGCTCTTAAATGAGTAATTATGAGGTAGTTAGAGAAGTCAAGGGGCCTGGTGAAAGAAGTATTGCATATTATTGTGTATAGGAGATTAAAAGATGAAATAAATGTACAGAGCTTTCACACATGCTCTGCCAGATCACCATAGCACCAGAAGAAACAGATCTATGTGCACATAAGTCTTTGTACTCAGGACCCTAAGCTCTGGGATTCAGATCATAGCCTTGGTGTTAATCAACTGAGAGAAAGTGGCTGGTAAACATAGATGTTCTCTAAGTCACCAGAGGAGCTATATCTCAATACAAACTTCGTTAACTGAAGATCTCAGAGTGGGACCTGTATATAATATAGTGAACTGAACAAGCACCAGAGTATCACAGCGTGTACTCTGTGTAGCACTGGTTGTTTAGCCTTGAGATCTCACGACTGGCAGCTGAGATTGCAGGGCTGCCTCCTTTTAAGTTGTTGCCTTACTTGCAAGCATTTTGCCAAAGCCCACTGGAGGTTTGTACTGGAGCCTTGCCTCTCCCTAAACTGTGTCACAGGTGGTGGCAATGATGGAGCAGGAAAAATAAACAAGTCTTCGATCTGAGTGTGTCATATTAGCCACATAAATAAATGCGATTCATCTGAAAAGGCAGACTGATGACAAAGAGGTAAGCTCGGTAAGTTCCAGTGCTTGAGTGGCTCAAGGGGCTCAAGAAAGGAAGAAGTGTAGTGCCCATATTTCTACTGTATGAAGTTAATGAAAACCACTACAATTATCCAAAATAGGAAAAATAGGAAGGAAGGTATGTGCGAGAGACAGAGGTCTAATTATAAGTCCAGAATTTAAACTTTCAGTTCTCTTCGGGAAATTAAATAGAGACATACAGAGAACCCTTGGGAATCCACCTTTAGTTCCTATTCAACATGTACTCTTAGAATTTGATAAAAAGATCAAGGCTTACCCAAAAAGGAGAACAATACATGGGGAAAAAAACATGAGACTTAGCTATTAAAAAAGAACATTAATAGCTAGAGGAGTGGAAGGAGAAATAAAACTGCATTAAACCAACTTGGAAACATTATGATACTAAATTCCTGACAAAAAGAGAGTCCAACAGCCCAGGAGGTGCATTTGCATTCTGCCGCAGGCCATCTGTGTTGCCTTTATGAGCTGATCCCTTTTATGCAATGTTTCCTTCACCTTGAAATTGGAAATGATAATGATGTATATTTTATAAAAAGGTAGCAAGAGATTTCTGCAATGAAAGGGGTTTTGTACATGGTGCAAGACACAGGTCTAGCTTTATTCTTCAGCCTGTGGATAAACAAGGTTTAAACTAAAATTGAAATGAATCAAAGAATTAAATGTTAAACCCAAAACACCTAATATGCTGGAAGATAATGTAGATAAAATTTTTGAAACCACAGACTTAGGTAAAGACTTTCTGAACAGAACCACATGTGTGCAGGAAATAGTCTTAAGGACCAACAAGTGGGATCATATTAAATTTAAAGGGTTCTGTGAGCTAAAGATTGAACAGAGTGATAGGACAGCTTATAGAATGAGAAAAAATAAAACTTGTGCCAGAGATTCTTCAGATAATCAATATCTAGAATTGAAGAAACAACTCAAATGTAGAACACTCAAAATCAAAGATGCAATAAACAATGGGCAAGCGAAATGAACACATGCTTCAAAGAAGTACAAAAGACTAAGACATACATAGGAGAAATGCTCATTATTGTTGACGACTAGAGAAATACATATTAAAACAATGTTAGGTTCCACATTATCACAGAAATAATGAGAGTCATCAAAACATAAAAGGATAACAAATGTTTGAGAGATTGCAGGGACAAAGTAACCTTTGTTTGTCCAGCACAGCCCATAACCGCTAATTCTTGGAAGAGAACCTTATACTCATCAACAAGTGAATCAATGAAGAAAATGTAGAAAATGTGCTCATGCATGCCATGGAGTCCTACTCTGCCAGAGAGAAAATCAACTATAGTCATCTGTGGGAAAATTGACACAGTTTGAGATCATCATGTAAAGTAAAATAAATCAAACACAGATTTTAATTTTGCAGTGCTTGACTTATTTGGAGGAAATTCAGAATAAAAATAAAGGGCAAAATTAAAAGGTAAATAATAGGTATTAGGATGATAGGGAGCTCTCATAGGGGACAGGGACCAAGAGATGACAGAGGAGGGAAAGATGGAAGGGATTAGAACAACAACAAAAAAAGGGAATTTGGAAGTCTTATGTACAAGAACCAGCTGCATATAAGGCATGGAAATGGAAGCATCATGTTGTACAAGCATGTTCCCCCAAAATAAAAGGATTCAAAGAGGAGGTATGATATGTAATGTACACTTACGTACTTCTCTCAAGCAATGCAGATATTATGTACTACATGCATATGCTAATAAACATTTTTTTAAAAGAAGAAAGTTTTAAACCAAAATCCAATAATTGAGATTGCAGAATCTGAAGTTAGAATGAGTCAGAAAACTTATCCTGCCAGCAGCCATGATATTAGATCATGAGTGAGTCCTTTTCGTGATCAGTGGAAAGGCAGTATCATATTTGGCACAATGTGAGTTCTGAAGTAATAAGGTGTAATTTTTTGACACAAAGGATCAGTTGTAATTATTTTATACTTGTTATTTTATTATATTCTGAAGATCAAAAAGAAAATAAAAAACAAATAGCAGATGCAAAAACAGAGTAAACTTTTTTTCATAACAATAATTAAATGGCCAACAAGATAGCTCAATAGACTAAGTGCCTTCTTAAACAAGCACCTAGACCAGGGTTTGATCCCAGAAGCCACAGGCCCTTCTATTCCTGCCCATAAGCACGCTTAGCCAGGCACTGAGGGCATGGTGGCACATGCCTATAATCCTAGTGCTGGAAGGTGGAAAACAGGAAGGTCACTGCACATCTGCACTGGGTAGATACTGTACCAAATAAATAAAAATAAACATAAACAAAATCCAGTAATTGAGATTGTAGGATTTGAAGTTAGGCTGTTTGAGTTAGAAAATTTACCCTGCCAGTAGCAGTGATGCTAGCTCAGGAGTGAGTCCCTTTTTGATCAGTGGAAAGGCAGTGTCATACCTATTACAAAAGCAAACTACAGTGACCAAACAGATTTAACACCTACAATTATAATAAAGTGAATGCAATTACAATCAACAGTTTATAAAACAAGTACACAGGCAGAAAAACTTTGGGTTCAATCACTGAACATAGGTAGCTCTTCCCAGAGTACTTTTTTTTTTTTTTTTTTGTCAAAAATTACTTTTTAAATTATCTTTTTGCTTCAATTTTGAGAAATATTTCTTTTTAAGGAAAAGGACAAAATATAAACAAATTCAATGATTATTTCAAAAGTCAAAACACTACCGTCAAGTAAAGATCATTTTTGATAGGACTATATCAACAGGCTTCTGTTGAGCCAATCAAGATGAAATTGTCCTCACGAGGAGGGACAGTACCTGTCTGCTAAGAAATGTGTATCATGGTAACTGACCATTGAAGGTGCTCACGATAATACTGCAGCAAGTGTGTAATATGTAGAACAAGGAAAGGGAAATCAAACCCACATTTTTAAGTGATAGATTTTGTTGTATGCATTTAGTTACTCAGTACTGTTGAACTGATGCTTTTTTTCACCTTGAAAGAGTAATTGAAGAGCCAGACATAGTAGCACAGGCCTACAATTCCAGTACTCAGAGGGCTGTTAGAGGAGGATTATCATGAGTTTGAGGCTGCTGTGGATCCATAGTGACTTCCAGGCCATCCTGGATTAGAAAACAGTGAGATCACTTCTGAAATAACCTGAAAAAAATTCCTAGGCTTTTCAACAAATACGAATCTGCTCTTCTTCTTCCAATAACAGTCATTCCCCAGACACTTGAGTCTAGATTTCACTTCAAATAATCTGGATGGGTACGGGACTAGGCAGGGAAAAGCAAGTTCACTCTGAAAAATAAAACAAGCCTGGATAGAACACAACAATATTCTATTTTTGACAGACTCATAACACCTCAGAGGTTTTAAAGTCAGTCAGACTCATTATACTTTGCACTCTGCAAATTATACATTCTCAATACTACTATTGAAGTTTAGAATATTTTTACCTGATTAGTGTAATAAATAAAACACCTGTCCATAAATGTTTCAATCAAGCCTTTGTACTTAGAATTAGTTATAGGATTTTTGTAAGTTGTGAATGCTGTTTAATTAAAAATGGACACTGTTTTTGGAAAGTTCATGACAGTGTTAAAATCTCACTGCAATACGGAACATTAGCTATGTCAGTTTTGGGGGTTTTTTTTGTTTGTTTGTTTTGTTTTTTTGCAGGACTGGGATGCAAACTCACAGCCTTGCACTTGCCAGGCAGGCACTTATGCCACAGAGCTATTTTTCTGCCCTGCTACGTCAGTTTTATTGAAATTTGAATAACTGTGAATTAAATGTATTTTTAAATCTAGTTGCCCCAAATAATGTATAAAGTTGAGTGATATTTTCTAATATGAAAATTATGATTTTTATTTCTTCTTTGGCTCTTACACTGGGAGACAATGCAATATGTATGTCTGGTTTACTTCACTTAAGAGTATAGCCTCAAGGTGTATCCACTTACCTACAGAGGCTTTGCATTTGTTTTATATATATATTTATATATATATACATTTATATACATATATATGTATATATATGTATATATATATAGTTGAGTAATATATATATATATATATATATATATATATATATATATATATAGTTGAGTAATACTCCATTGTACAAAAATATCACATCTTTTTTATCCATTCCTCGGGTTATAGACATTTTGGTTCTTTCCAAGATTTGACGACCACAAATGTGCTGCTATAAACATGGGTGCACATGTATCACTATGATAAGATAGTTTCAGTTTTTTGGGAGAATATTCCCACAAGGGGGATAGCTGGATTGAATGGGACTTCAAACACTTATTCTACTGAGCTATCTCCCTGGCCTATATACTAACCTATTTTGAAAATGTTTCATTGGTATTTTTTTCATTAAGATGGATGAAATAAAATTATGTAAGAATAAAGATGTGCCACTCCCATGCATATTTGGGAAAAAACCAATACAGTTTCCCCCTGCTATGATTTTTTAGTTGTACTTACTGTTTTACTATTACAGTCAATAAATTTAATCACTTATTGAATGAGGGTATTACATTGTACTATTATAAATATTATCTGAAGCACTAGAACTTTGAATTGCTGAGCATAGAGCTTGCTTTATAGAAATCGGCCAAAAACCTATTGATCATATAAATCAAAATTTTCCTTTGTAATATTTGCTCTATATTTTCTTTGAAGTAGGTGAACTAAATAAAAGACACTAGCTGAATGTTTTATCTATCCACATCCATAGAACATTTTGTTGGATAAAAGTATTTTAATTGCTCAAAGAAAGCCTAGTACATAGATCATTATATTACCATTCAAAAACTTAATACTTTGATAGACTAAAAGAGTTAATTCTGCTTTCAGAAAACTTTAAGCGCCAGGAATTTCAACCTCACTGATTTAAATAGTTCAAAGTAATTATTCTGGAAATCCAACTCTGGCGAGTTTTATGGAAAAACAATTTAAAAAGTGAAAATAAAATTATAGGACCTCATAAGGGTATCATTTTTATTCAAAGTTTAGAGTGAGTGTCAGTTTTATCCTCAAACAAATGAAAAATGCTCAATAATGAATGAGCTATATGTTGGGAATTCCCAGCATGCCAGTAGTCCCCTTAAAACCTAGGCCCAGCTGGGCGTGGTGGCGCACACCTGTAATCCCAGCACTCTGGAGGCTGAGGCAGGAGGATTGGTGCGAGTTCAAGACCAGCCTGGGCTACCAAAGTGAGCTCAAGGCCAGCCTGAACTGCATAGCGAGACCGTGCCTCAAAAAGACAAAAAAAAAAAAGAAAAGAAATAAAACCTAGGCCCAGCAGTAGATAACCAACTAATGAAACTAAAAGAAGTGGGGAAACAAACCGGTAAGACATCGGTCTGACCAGGACTGATGAGATATCTGAAGTGATGTTTGCTGGGGAAAGGGATTTCATGCATTTTAATGTTAAGTGACTTAAACATAACAAAGAAACAAATAATTTGTTGCTTCCAATGAATACCTGGCCCATTTATTTCTTTCTTTAATTATTGTAATTCAGTTTAAACTGAAATTTCCAACCATGCTCTGACAGCAAAACCTGGTCCATCTTTCACTATTATGTATCTATTAATTTACAGATGAAATTGATTTTTAAGAGACATTTGAGAGCCAATCCTGGTCAATTGGTGGCAGCATTTGGGGATCTAGAGGAAGCTCACAAATTATCTTGTTTACTAAAGATGAATTCCCTGGAGACACTGCCAAAAGAGAGAATGGTTCATTTCTAGGCCTCATGTTATGAAAATAGAGCTAATTGCTATGATATTATGATTATGCTGTTAAATTATACCATTGAAAATGAAAAACAGTTAAGAAAATCTAATACAGTTCACAGTGTATTGGTTCTTTAAAATGTTATTAAAGGCAATCCATATAGTTCAGCAGACTAAAGCACCTGCTTAAGCAGACGCAGGGAGCGAGTTCAATCTCCCTATGCCATGCTGTGCCAGACCTGTCCTGGGGGATGCGCTGAGAGAGCAACTGAGACTGGGCGTGATGGTGTGAGCCCATAATCACAGAGCTTGAGAGGCTGAAAACAGGAGAATCACTACACGTCTGATACATGTAGTGAGGTCCTACAGACCCTGTACTAAGTAAATAAGTAAGTAAGTAAATAAATGTAATATTATTAAGATTAGCATTACTCAACATATTTTAAGAGATTGAGGTTGGAGAGATAGCTCTGTGGTCTATGTGTTTGCCTGGCAAGCACAAGGATTCTGCTTCGAACCCTGGTAATCATGCCATGATGTGGTGCTGCTCACCCACACTAGGCCTGGTGGTGCGTGCCTCTAATCTCAGAGCTGAGGAAGCTAAGACAAGAGGATCACTATGAGGCTGAGCTATGTAGTGAGATCCTATAGTAAATAAGTAAATGATTTTTTAAAAAATAAAAACATTAAAAAAGTACATTGAGATGTTTATGTGTCTACATGAAGTTGTATGGAGTAATATAGAGTCCTTGCATACCTTGTCTAATCTCCCTTGATGATATCTCCTAAAACTGGAGTACAGTTTTTCAGCCATTATAATAACATTGGTATAATCCACTTACACAGATTTTTGCACTTGTGGGGGAGGTCACCAGAAACTGAATACAGAATCTCATGCCTGCTAGGCACCAGCCCCCAGATTCCTACATAAGTACAATCAGGGTATCTTCTATCGTATGTGTCAAGAATGTAACTTTTTAAAATGAGATAATATCTTGTTAACTCATGAATATAGGTTTTCTGCCATCAAACAAGTCCAATGACATAGAGAGAGATTTTAATTGATAGGTATTTTATGTTTTAATAGAGACTTTATTATATCAAACATACACAAGCTATGTTAAGGCATATTGATGTAAAATACTTGAACCTAGAAAGGCAATGTGCACTTTACTTAATCCATACTATGAGACATAGAAATGATAATAACATGTACATGTGACATTAAAATCTTTATCCAGATGTGGCTGAATAAAGGGACAGTCTCAGACATTAGGGAGGACAGGCAGGAGGATCATGCATTTGCACCTTGTGTGGGTGCAACTTACCAAATCTTATCGCAAAATAGAGGAAATCAGGAGTAGAGTAATCCTGGACTGCATTACTAGTAGTACAAAAACAAAATTATGATTTATTCATATATATTAAATGAATTACATAATTTGATATATAGCAACTTATTAAATATTAAAATATTCCTATATATGGTAATTTTAATATCTTTATGTTATAATTTTAAATTTCAAATATAATCTTTTTTAGCCATATGACATGGTAGCATTTTCAGTGACCAATGTGTCACTCCAGGACCATTTAAAAATGGGTATAAGGCAAGCGAGTCACTAAAATGAACATTTTTATTTTTGTATTGTAGAATTTCCTGATTAGATAGCTTTCTGCAAGTGAAGCCTTAATTGCATAAGGTCAATGGGTTTACCTAAGTCTTTGTTGTCAGAAAGAATTCCGACCAATAATCATCTTTTTGGAAAATATTTTGGCTTATTTCATTATCTGCAATGATTCCTCTGCAAATCTGTGGTAAAAGTCTGCGCATTTCCTTCTTCCATGAAGCAGGCAGGTTTATGTTTTCCAAGTAAGCAAATGATGTACTTAAGCCTCACAGATGCCAACTCCCACATCATCAATAAAAATGATATACATCTTATTGTAGAGATACTCAGAAAACAATTCCCAGAAATCACCTTTATTACAGGGAAAAAAACGGATGTATAACTCCCTCTGTTTGATGTCAGATTTACACACACAAAAAAAACCAACAATGTACTCCCAAGTACATTATTACAAAAACATTAGTTTTGGTAGTGTTTTATGCAATGCATATAATGTCCATTATAAATATGTTTTTTAGCTCCTTTTTATAATTGACTCATCAAAAATATGAGAGAATCTTAGCAGATATACAAAAGAAATTTCCAGCTCTGCCTACATCACACCTAATAAGTTGTAACTAACATGACACAAACAGCATAATAAGGATGGAATTTATCTCGCTCCTCCTCTTATAAAACTGTTCCATTCTCTGAAATTACCTAACACATAAATATTATGACAATGTAAACAAATCAGCCTGATACTCCTTTCCTCTTCAACTGAACACAGTGTACACTTCTTCCTCATGCCTCCAGAAGACTCAGTTTACATGTATTTCCCCAGTCCCATCCTTAAGATTTTTCCTTTTACTTGCTCAGTTATTTTATTGACTACAGCATAGTTAAATGACTATGTATTAATGAATTCATTATGCATAATATGACATCAAACAAGACATTATTAATCAGAACCCAGGACAAATCTACTCAGCTCCTTAAAGCATTTTCAGAGATCAAATGAAAATTTGTGCTTTTAGATAACTCTTTCCAACTGGTCAAGGGAAGGAAAACAATCTTTAGTTTATTCTCCAATAACACACAATTGGAAGTATGAGTATGTGTGATATACAGCTGTGCAAGTGGATATCCATGCATATATTTAAAATAAATGCCTACATTTTCTTAGGATTCCAAGTGAAAACTCAGTAATCATGTTCCACACTTTTTCTCTTAATACATGAGGACTTCTAAGCAGACGACTTAGAGACTGAATGAAATTACTTTCGATATTCTGTAAAATCAAAGACATACATGCTTATAAACTTTGTAAAAACTATGAATAAAAATCATGATCTGTAAAGAAATATCCTTTCATATTAGGATAGATAGATAGATAGATAGATAGATAGATAGATGGATAGTTGATCTTCTTTAAATTATTGTAGCTACTGAGGGTTTGCATATTGTGTGTTATAATATTTTACAGAAAACAAATAGCCAGCCAGCCAAATCGCTCAATGGATTAAAGCACCAGCAAACAGGTGCAGGGGCTGGGGGTTCTATCCCCAGCCTTGACACGCCAGCCTCTCCCCCAGGCTACACTGAGATAGCAATTTAGACTGGACAAGGCACAACATGCCTGTAATTTTAGCTCTTGTGAAGCTGTAAACAGGCAGATCACTGTGAGCCTGATCTAGTAGTGAGACCCCAAACACTCTGTAGACCCTTTCCTAAAATACAAAAAAAAAAGAAAAGAAGAAAAAAGGAAAAAGAAAAGAAAGAAAAAATAAATTGAACACTGGGTTTTACTACCCTGAATGGTTCCAACTCTGGACAGTTTAGTAAATCTACAGGCTATATATGAATTTAAAACATCTTTACTTTCAGTCACCGCTGAAAAACTACTATGAGGATGAGGACAACGAAAATTTCCTCTTTACAGATAATGATATGGTATTATGTAAAGAACAATTAAAGGTATGATGTAATTTATTAAAATGAAATAATTTAAATGCTTGGTCAGGACCTTTCTAGTCCTCAGAGTAGCTATTTTTGCTAGCATGTTTGCTTCTCAGAATAAGCCAAAGAAAGTTCCACCATGTGGGCAAGAAAGAGGGTTAAGCAACCCAGGTATGAGGGCTCACCTGCCCCTCCACCCCTCTCTGACTGCGCCCAGGGACACGATTCCTAAAGTCCATCAGCTCACCACATAGAAGGAGGCTCTGATTAAACCCAACTCACCAACTCATATCTTTTCTAGCTGCTGCAACCCCCCCCCTCCCGAACTGGAAACCTGAGCATTCATTCATACTCCAGAACACCACTAAGTCGGTGGGGGAGGGTGTGTCTCCACTGCTGCCATCTGTCTGCATGTCCCTACACTTTCTATCTCCTTGAAACTAAACATTTTCTCATTGCACCAACTCAAGCCTTTTCTGTTTGCTCTTCCTTTTCTACATATCCTTCCTTTAAAAAGCCAGAATAATGTAACCATACTTCCTCCCACGTTTTTACTGTTTCTTGAAACATTTAAAAGTATATATCTCTTACCACTTTACACCTCAGCCTAGGTAGCACCCTACAGTTCATTTGCAATAATATATTCTGACAAAAGTGTGTGACTCCACGATTTACAAAGTTGGGGCGGGGACACGTTGAGAATAATAATCCAAAAGTATGTGTTAAGAAAGCTAATGGGCACCCCAGGAATGGTCCTCGAAAGGGCAGTTGAAGTTTCACAATATTATGAATCTCTTCCAGCACTGGATCAAATTAGAATTCAAACGAAAGAAAGAAAAAAAAAAAAACTTTGCTGTAGTTTTTCTACAAATACTTTATTTCTAGCGGATTGCCCGATGCCAAGTAAGATATTGGAAACAGTCTTGAATGAGTGATACAGACAGGAAAGAACCTGAAGAAAGCTTCAATTTTTAAGTATATCGATGAATACAAAGGGAACCACATGAAAGAAAAAGATACATTGTTTAGGAGAAAATTTTGTGACGCTCTATGTAAATGGAAGTAATTTGTTTCATCCATGTGCACCTATTTTTTCAACAATAATATTAGACAACAAGTAGTGGTCTTCTGCAGTAAATACTATTCTAAGAACTCTCAAGCCATGTAATCTTTGAAGTATTTTTTTTTTTTTTTACAATTTTAGCCCCGTGTTACAAATGAGGAAACAGAAGTAGGTGGGGTCAAGGTAGCACACCTGGGAAGCCTCTGACCACAGATGCAACCGCAAGCTGCTGCCTGAGTCAGCTTCCCTATGCATCCAATTATCTTCATCTGCAAAAGGAATCACAGATACCCTGGGTTACTGTCACTAGTCCACCTTCGTTCATGCATTCTTGTTCATCCCAAAGTGAGGTACCCTAGGAACAGAGCCAGAGAAAATGATTCAGAAGCATGTAGATTACTGGGTGGACACAGGTCAGGAAAATTCTTTAAGTTGGTGAGGAGTAGGTGGATCAGGGACTAGAGCAAAGCACCGTCCCATCCAGGTAGCTGTAAAGTATACAACATCTTCATGGAAGTGACCTCCAGCCCTGTGCCTCTGAATAAAGGGTTGCACGCTTAATTTGCCTTTAATTTTGTTTTTTAATAACTTAGAACTGCACCACAAGCTTTGGAATGTCCAAGAGTAGTGAAGAGATGGCCAAGCAAATTGTGTAACTTCCTGGACCAATACAGCCAAATTCTCTGGAGAGGAAAGGAGCCTCCCCAACTCCTGGAAGAGGGACCTGAATGAGTCCCACCACATCCTAAACTGCTCCTTAATATACCTTTGTGGTCTAAACTCAATGTTTCACATAATTTACCAGTTTAATCTACAGAGAAGTAAAGGGGGAGTACAATATTGTGGTTTTGATTTTGGTTGAATATGCCATGCTATAAATAAACACAAAAATTAATCAAATGAAAGACTTTAGCAGACATTAAGTGCACTATGGTGTTCCTGATATGACGCCCCACAAATAACACACCCCAGTTATCATAGGTGCTCCTGCTGCCAAGCCATAGAATGTGTAACGACAGTCACAATGCACGGATGCTATTGTTTGGCTAGTGTCCTCCCAGACCCAGGTATGAAAGCCCTGCTCCTCAGAAAGATAGTGTTGAGAGGATGGGACCACTAGTAGGTGGATGAGAGAGAGAGAGATGCTCAGGCCAACAGCTATGTGTAGTTCAAAAGCATCAGGGAGCCCTAGTCTCAGAGTCCTTCCTGCCATGTTGATGATGTGGCTATTTCACTCCATCATCCACTCCTAGAATGTCGGAAACCCTTGCCAAGGGCCCAAATCTAAAAGGCTACTTGGTCTTGGACTGGAACCAGAACTGTGAGACAAAAATCAACTGTTTTTATTTATAAGTTAATTATCTCAGGTATTTTATTATAGTAACTTGATGCTAATACAATTGATTTTAGAGTTTGTGTAGTTATTGTCTTCAGGAAATTTACTCTTACTGGGATAATAAAAATGTTGTCTCTTTCACACAAAATATGCTTTGAACTATTATAAAATACAAAGGATTGTTTGGCCTTAAAATTGTGAAAGAAGAAATATTATTTGTCATGAATATATGTTATACCAGTCAATCCAAAAAGGTGAGATTAAGGGAGAGATTTAAATCTTCTAAGAGACAATCTTTCATGAAGATTTTATTTGGAGAAAAGCAGATACTCTAAACAGTAAGCCCCCTCCAAACTTTACTGTGGCTGATATTCTCTAGTGCAACTCAAGAGCTGTACTTATCCTACATCATAAAAAGAAAGTTCAGGAAAATATTTTTGTTTCATCACAGAGAAGAGAGAAGGAAAGTTAAACCAGGAAGTGCCACAACGACCAATCAAGGATCAGTAGGAAGTGTCAGCATTCCAGTGGCACAGGTCCAATTTCAGGGACACTAAGTGTTTTGCCACCTGCCACCACACAGTAGACGGCAGGGAGGTGTGGGGTGGGAGGAGAGCTTCTCCCTCACTTCTTAGGATAATCACCTGGCTGTTCTGAGGAGAAAGCCCATAATCCAGTATCTGCAGTACTTGGAAACACATGGAACTTGCAAACTATCAGCTTTAATGACCAAGAGAATATAAAAATAAAACATATTAATCATATTTTTCTAGTTGAAATTCAGGACAAGAGCAAGCTCTTTTAATGCCCTAAATTCATACAATATCAACTCTTATGATATTTTACCTCCCCAAAGCACATTAACTGATAACTTACTGATTGGAGTTTTTATAACTAAAGCACTTCAGCCATTCAAAATGAACATGAAGGTTTCAGAGAAATAACACCTACATGATTAAAAATTCTGTGGCAGTCTTCCAAAATAGCTTATGACAGAACTGAAACAAAAACTCAGCATATAACTCAACCTTTGCATTTCACACTGAGTTAATTTAATTAGTTACAAGGAAGAACCTCCAAGTACAAGTTGCTTTCAGTGTCTGGCTTTAGAAATTGACTTGATTTTTTTTTAAATATATTTGGTACAGTGTCTCACTATGCAGCTCAGACTTACAATAACCCTTCTGTTTTCAGCCTCCCCAGCATTGGGGTTACAGGCTTGTGTTACCATTCCCATTCTGGGTGGCCTGCTCAGAGTACCAGGGGTTAGGGCCAGTGCAGCATGGTGCCAGGGTTCGACACCCTGGTCCCTGCACTTGCCTAAGCAGGTGCTTAGTCTGCTAAGCTAGAAAATGACTTGAAACTGTATGGTACGAGACAATGACATGTCAATGGAAAAACTGTAACTGAGTATACCTTACTAAGGAACCTTTGGTTTTAATGTTGGTTTTGTGTTTAGACCTATTGGATTAACCTTTATTTATAAGCTGCTTTTTTTCAGTAGAGACTGCAATAAATTCAAGTCTCATGTTTATGTACATGTCATAAAATACACACATTTTGTGGAGTATTAGCAATAATTAAGGAGTCAGTTGAGTGCTAAGAAGTTCAACTAATAAGAGCATAAGTACATATGACAGCTAGTCTTATAGGAGTATAACAAAATGAATATATACAGTTCTGCAAACTAGCCATTGTCTATTTTTATATATTACAAATTCAAGTCATCATTGAGCTTTCAAATGTTCATGTTCTTCAAAGCTGGCTAAGGAACTTTTAATTCTGTGATGCCTTGGTTACTTTTCACTCATTGCTGGGAGAAAATACCCAACATCCAAAATGAAGTAAGGAAGGACTTATTTAGCTCAGTTTGTGGAGGTGTTAGTCTATACTTGGCTGTTTCCAGGGCAGAGTAGCACATGGCAGAGAACAGCATCACACAGCAGCAGAAAACAGCGAAGAGCAAAGGGAAGGGCAGCAGCTGCGGCTCCCTGCCAGCCTCTTTTCCCTCCTTATGTTATAAACAGACAACCCTGGGCTGAGGGTGTAGAACTCACACAATGTCCAGGCCCTCCTCTTGCACAGGAGGAGAATATTTACAAACTAAGAATGCTGGCTGTCTGCTGAGTCACTTAGTTAAACTTCTAAACTTTCCTAATTGACACAACATATCAACCAGTACATTACATTCAAAAACTACCCTTTAAGCCTTCTACCTGCTAATAAGCATGGGATAAAAAGAAAACCTGAAATCCAGGCATGTCATAAAAAGCCATAAATGTATTGGAGGAAACCTACATGGAATTTACAGTTTAAAATTAGTGGTAAAGTGGTCAGAATAGCATAACAGAGGAAAACTTTAGCTTATTGTATATGGAGGAACAAATCAGATCTTAGAACTGAAAAAGGCTTTAAGACATATTTTGTGCACGTACCGACGTCTCATGATGAATGTAATCGTTATATATTGAAAAGACGTGCTGAAGAAATGCAAGCTACAGTGAAAGAACTAGAAGAGCTGAGTGTGGTGGTGAGAGGCTGTGATCCCAGCACTCCGGAGCCAAGGCAGGACACTGCAGCGAATTCAAGGCCAGCTGGCACTCAGTTAAAGACCAGCCTGACATGCATAGCAAGGGATACTTAAAAAGTTAAAGAAAGCTGTTGTGAATTCTTCTCTTTGCTTAAAGTGTGAGCCAGTTATCATGGCACATGTTGAATCCCAGCGCCCAGGAGGCTGAAAGCAGGAGGGTTTTGGCAAATAGGAGAACAACCATGGCTAAATAGTGGGTTAAAGGCCAGTGAAACATATATGTGTGTATTTATATATATATATATATATATATATATATATATAATGGTAATGTGTATCACAGAAAGGAATAAATTTTGTTTAAAATTATGTTGGAAGGGCTGATCAGACAGCTCAGTGGAACTTAGGCAGACTCAAGGAAAGATGTTAGAGCCCCAGCATACAGTGTTGGCCCTGCCCTCGGAGCACTCTGAGACATTAATTGAGACTGGGCATGGTCACCCACACCTGTAATCCCAGCACTTGGGAGGCTGAACACAAGAGAATCACTATGAGTGTGATCTGTGGAGTCAGATACTATAGACTACTAAATACATTTTTTAAAAAAGATTATGTTGAAAACATTGCAGACATGGTTCAAACCTTTATGTAAACAACTGTTATGGCATGCAAAGGGAATTCATGAGAACAATTTTAGTAGTAGGCATTGTTGAATGCTAGCTCTATTCCACAAAGGTGAAAGGAGTGGTGACCTTAAAATATCCACTCATCAATTAACTCCAGAATCATAATACAGATTGTAACAAAATATCCAGTCAATAAGTAAACAAGAGCTACACATATTCTTAATTTTTCAGTATAAACACCTTGATTATTTTTTAAAAAACACAGTATACACTGATTGATTAAAATATTAAAATATTAATCTTTCTTTAAATTAAAACATGACTGCAGAGTATAGTCCCCCAAATTTCCAATTAATTTTCACACACAGAAGAGTTTAAAAGGACCTTTCATATCTAAGCTATGACATTTGAATCTTTGACCCCAAAATGTTCATATCTATTTAATTATCCAAAATTATACATTTAGTTTATCTCAAATCATGACCAATATTTCATAGTTCCAACAGTGCTGAAAAGTCATCCTATAGCCTGTGTGAGCCTCAAAGCAAATTCTTAGCTGAGAAACTCTGCAAAAACTGAGAAGAAATCTCAATATTACCAATGTGTTGTATGTTGTGATCCAGAACCGAAAGAAATGAGAAGACCCGGTGAATGTAGCTTCAGAGGTCTCACTGAGATCTGTCTCTCTGGAAGTGAGCCCAGAACTCTAGAAGCATTTCCTTTTTATTTAGGTCATACAATAGAAGGATTACAAGGAGGAGAGGAGATAATTACCAGTGTCTCAAGTAAGGGTGGAGACATCAATCAGGATAACCTGTTACACCTATGTCTCAAGTAAGAGTGGAGACATCAATTAAGATAAGCTGTTACAACTTTTTAAATCCTAGTTTTCTAAAATCCCTAAGTAACAGATTACAAGCCATCCTAAGCTTTGTTTATTGTTCTTCACATCTTAGTTTCTTCTCTCTACACCAATGTATAATGGTGTAAGATAAATATTCATATTCCAGAGGGGAGAAACAGGCAAATAGAGTTATCGAAGCAGTACTGACAGTGGGTAAGGCAAGCATCAAATCCTGCCACTGGACACGAAGCACCTGGAAAACGATGTGGTGAGGAGTGAGTTACAAAGGCCTTATCGGACCCACCCCCTGCTTTGCCCATTGCAACCCTCATGGCCTCTCTTTCAGGTTGCTCTGCCACTCTCTGAAGCTTGTCTCAGCAGACATTCCGCATTCTTGACATCTCGCAGTTCTTGGGGCCTCCAAGGAGCTTTTGGCTTCACACTTACAGTCTCATAGGCCACCTGGTTAGTGACTCATTGTCTGGCCTCCTCTGAAATTTGAGTAGAAGATGCCCTACCACTGCAGATTTTGCATTTTGCATGTCTGAAAAACAGCACCATGCACTTGATACTAAGATGTGCCAACTCATTCAATAGTCAAACCCTCTTGGACCATGGCTAGAGCGACCTCTTAATACCTGAATGGAGGAATACAGGAAAACACCCTTCAGAACTGCCTCATTTTCTCACACTCTCAGAACATGAAAGAATGTAAAAGAATTTTTCTGACAGAACAGTCTATCTCTTCAACCATGGCTTACATCACTTGATTCACAGCAACAAACCACTACTAGTACCAGTTTTTGTCATAGTCCCTTTCCCATAAGACACTGTACCCAGTGTTCTCAATTTAAAAAGAAAGAAAGGTTTAGTCTTCTCTTCCGATTTTGATCCATGGTTGGCTGACTTCAAAACAGGAATAGGATGACCCAGTCGCCTGGCACAGAAAATGTGCTCAGCATATGGCAGCTGGAAGCAGGATGAGGTAGAACCCGGCTATGGAGCTGTAGCCAGACCCACACCCCGCCAGCGCCCTGAGCTACTAAACTCATTAGTGGGTGTATCCACTGCTGGGCCGTCATCCCCCAGGATCAAATCACCTTGCAAACACATGAAATTTTGGGAGAATCATTTAGTTCTAGTCTATCAATAAACTAGGAAATTTTGTATTTTATTTCATGGACTATTCATCAAATGAGCCCTCCTATGAAAATCTGTAAAATGAATTGTATGAGGATTATATAAGTTTATCTTCTTTACCAAAGCTGGGCAACACATGAATTTTCAAAGTAAATATGAATGGCTATGAAATGTATTCAAAGGCACAGAAGATAGATAGGGTCTGATGGAGCAGTACTATGAATGTTTAAATTAAAATAAAAACTTTAATCATAGGAATACTAATCATTCTCAGCCTATTTCCTGTCTCGTTGAGCACACTTACACTGTGCCTGCCTGTTACTAAGTTGTCCTGGAAGTCTTCATCCCCGTATGTAGTAAGATGTGCTGTCATGGCTGCTGGGATGTCTTGAATCTATGCCAAAGTTGGCATGGGCACTCACTTTAGGGGAGAGCCAGACCTGTCAAGGTACCAGATTTAGTGAATCTGATGAAGAAACGTTATTGTGGACTCATGAGTCTGCCTTTCCATGGGACGGGTCTAGGCAACAGCATTCATCATTATTTTGTTCACACTTTATAAAAATCATACAGGACATGTACAGCTGGTTCAAAATTAGCAAAACAAAAAGCACAATGAGATAAGTAGCTGCAAAAGGAGGAGTATGTTGAGGCAGATGAATGACAGTGTGTCTTGTAAGTTTTAAAATTTAAACATTCACCATGTATTTTAATGATTATGATTTTTATACATAAAATATCATTTCTCCATTATCAGAACATTAGTCACTGCATAGGATACATAGGTATTGCATAGAAAACATCTATATATATTAACAATTATCTCATTTCTATACGTGTGCATACTTTTGGGGAGAGAGAATTATTTATATAAGTTCTGTTGTGACAGTCTGTTATATTTTATTCATTTATTCAGAGTTTATTCATTCATATTAGTTTTAAAGAATATGTTAAATCCAGAATTCTCAGTTGATATTATTTTTTCATTCAAAAAGTTTTCCCCAGCCTCTAGAATTTTTCATTAGATAGCTACTATCATTGAATCACTGTCCCCTCTATGAAGTGGATCACCACTGGACATTTTAAAACACATGTTCCAGACATGACTCTGGTCCAATGTGTTTCTTACCTTACTGCCAAAATTGTGATGTCATCGTGGGCTAGCATAGCCTATCTGCCACAGGGTCAGTTGATTTCAAACTCACAAGAGAATTGTGATGAAATATCTTGACACTTTACACAAATCGTCAGGTTCACATGGCTGACCTATAGAATCTTCATCCATAGAAAAGACATTATGTTTTGATTGGTTCATTGTATAGCCACTAGAAAATGAATACTTTTTACTTTTTTATCCAAGAATTAGTCAGTGGGTATGGACCCTCAGATAAACCTTAAATTCAGTTCTTACTCTTTAAGATTAAAAAAAAAAATCTGTCTGATTCTCCAGAGGTGACCAAGAAAATAAAAGCAAGTATCTCTAATTGTATTAGGCAGTGTTGAGTTCCTTGCAAAAGGTATGGTATTTCCAGGAGAAAAAAGATCTAGAAATGATTGTCGTAAAACTCAGTTTACTACTAATTCTCTGAGAGTCAAGAATTTCTGGAAACCACACAAAATTTAAGTTCCATGCTTACATCAGCACAAAAAAACTAAAACTAAAAATTCCACTTGACCCAACTACTCCCCTTCTAGAATCTTCCCAGATGAGTTAAAGACATCACATTACAGAGATACGTGCCTAGTCAGGTTTGTAGCAACAGAATATTTGAATATCTAAATCAAAAAGGAGCCTATATGTCAACTAACAGATGATTGGATAGGCTGGGGAGATATCTCAATAGAATAAGTACTCACCTGACAAGTGTAAGGGCCTGAATTCAATCTCCGGTTCTGGAGGGGGAGAGTTGTCATATTTGTAAGTGATGGAGCGCTATTCGGCCGTAAAGAAGTACAAACTAGAGACATTTCTGGGCAAATGGACGCACCTAGAGGCTATAGTATTGGGTGAAATAAATTAGACACAAGAACAGAAATATTGGCTTCTTTTATGTGAGAAACCCAAAATATAAAGAGAGAGTAAAATAAAGGTAGATAAAAGGAAGTAAAGAGATCTTTCTCAAAGAAAAGCAGGATATAAAAAGTAAATAACACGCTGAACTGTTTATGATAAAAAGAGCTTAGATAACTTTTCCAAAGCCAAGATAGGACATAAAAAATAGAAAGATGTTAAGTAGCTATGGGCTCTGAAGACTTGTTTTAAAAGAAATACTGCTAATTTTTGCACATGTATTCATATTCCATTCTTACATCTATCCCAACCTAGCATTTAAGGAGAGAGGTATAATCTCTCTACATTCACTCTTTTTCATGTGAATAAATATATTTATTGCATTTATGCCCTTAATTTATACCAGTAAATTTGTATAAATGATAAACTTATATCATTCTCATCACTACTGTTATGAAATATTTTTTGATCATTAGAGTTCTTCGTCTGAACGTGTGCTTGCAGAAGAAATTGAAACCTACTTAGCTGATTTTCTTATTTACTACATTCAATACTTTCTCCTTATTTTATATTTTATTTCTTTATGTAAATTTAATTCTAAACTATGACATTTACCACTTTATATCCATTCTCTACCCCAATATTCTTGCAGATGATACATTCCAAGACCTCTACTATGGGCCGGGAAAGAGAGAAGCCAATGACCCTAAATATGCAGCTTTTTGTTTTCCTATAGTTACAAGTAAAGTTGCAGTTTGAATATAAAGTAGGCATAGTAAGAGAATAACAATAGCTATAATGAAATATATCAACTATGAGCACATGTATATTAATAAGTTCTGTGAATACACTCTTTCAATCTCAAAATATTTTAATGTAGATCTTAGCAAGCTCCACACATACTGCTTTTTCTATTCTTATTAAATCAAGATGTCTTATGTTCTCACTTTAAGAAAACGTGTTAAAGTTTTTGTTTGGCATAGATAAATTTCCGGTATTCATCACTGTTGTGCTTTGTAGTTACTAAGAAGAATAAAGGTTAAACACAAACCCTAGTACCACAACAGTTGATCCAATAACCAACACAAATAGTAAATAGCAACAAGCAGATATACTATAGGCACGATGAAGGCCTAATTTACTTCCTGCAGATGGAGTGCAAAAACTTTGGATTTCATCATGCTGCTGACAATCCTACCAAATTAAAACTTGAGAATTATTTCTTTCTGGAATCTTTCCATTTGTTATTGGCAGACAGCAATTGACTGTGAGTAACTGAAGCCATAGAGAGCAAATGCCTGTATGATGAGGGACGATTACAATTACTTTCTGCTGTATTCATAGCTCATACAAACATTACTCACATAGTTACATAACAAGTGTGTCTCCCCAAAATTAAAAATTAGCTCTGGATCCCCTAGAGATCAGGACTTGCCTTACCAATTCTAAGCAACTACTAATGTGCTTTCTGTTTATAAATTTTTGCCATCAAGGAATTTTTAAAAAAGAGAAATATAAAATACAGAGAATTTTGTGAAATAAATTATTTTGAGGGGGAGACAGGGTCTTGTTCTGTATCTCAGCCTGGCCTTGAACTCACTGTGTAGCCCAGAATGACCTTGAATTCACAACTGTCCTCCTGCTTCAGCCTCCCAAGTGCTGGTATTACAGGTATGCACTACAATGCTCAAACAAGAAATATATTTATTTAGACATGTTTTGCATTAGACTTTGATCTCTTTGTATTAGCTTTAAGATATGTTCTCAGCCCTTTGAATTTTTTTTTTCTGAGACAGTCTTACTAAGTGCCTAAATAGTGCATGTACTTGAGTTCTTCCTGCCTTACCCTCTGAGAGTGATGGGATTAGCAACACGCTTCACTGTTCTTGTGAATATTTTCATGTTTCTTTAAATTTATTTCTAATTTGTATCTAAAAATTTGAACGTGCTATTAGGGTGCTGTATGATGTTTTGATATATGTGTACATTATAATCAAAGTAAATATATCTCTCTTCAATCATTTATTGCCTTTTAGAGTAAAAATATTCAAATCGTCCTCCTAGCATTTTCAGGTGTACAGAACACAGTCACTACAGCTGCTCCGCTAGGCACTTTTATTCGTATCTAACTGAACCTCAGTCTCAGTTGACTGACCTTTCCCTGTCTTCCCTTCCTGCCTGTTTTCCCTGGCCCACTAGGCAACACCTCCTATTCTCAACTTGTACAAGATCTCATGAGTGAGATCATGTACTCATCCTTCTATTTTTGACATATTTCATTTAATACACTGATCACTAGCTCCACTTGTATGTCTCAACAGACCATATTTCATTATTGTAATTATTTTAAAAGAATTTCATTGTGCATATGCACCCTCTTTTCTTACCCACTTCTCAACTGATGGATATTTCGATAGTTTACACTTATAGACTGTTGTAGTGTTCCAATAAATATGTGAGTCAGGTATGTTTTTGATATTTTGATCTTACCTACTAGGAACATACCTCTAGCCATGTAGTGCTGGATCACACTCTAATTATAGGCTTCTCATATTTAAGGACCCTTCATGCTCTTTCACATTGCTCTAATTATTACTGTTCCTCACCAGTACCTGTTACCTTTGTTCTTTTTTATAATGATCACTCTTATTGGCAACACTTTGTGGTTTTAATGTACATTTTTCTGATCATTTCATTACGTTGAATTTTTTTTTACTTCGTGGAAATTTGTATATTTTCCTCTAAGAAATGTCAGTTTTGAACAACAATCTCCCTTCCATAAATCAGATTGTTTATGTTGTTAAGTTTTTGGAGTTCTTTGCATAATTTGTCCCTTTGTCAGATGCATAGTTTTGAGATATTTTCCTTGAGTTACTCCTTCATTTGTCAGTTGATTTCCTACAATTAGCAGAAACATGTTGGCTTTGATACATATTTATTAATCTATGCTTACTTTCACTTTTTGGACTAAAACATCCCTATCCACTTGAATATCTTGACGCATTTGCCCTGCTTCCAGGAGTTTCATCGTTTCAGGACTTCCATTTACCTTATTAAACCATTTTTAGTTGATTTTCATTCATGGTGAGAAATAACTATTTTATCCTTTTTCATATTAATACAGTATTTTTCAGCATTATTAATTGAAAGATTGCCCTATCTTCAATACATATTCTTAGTATGTTTGTTGCAGACAGTGGGTTTCAGATGTGTGGATTTATTTAGCGACTTTTTTGATCCATTATTCTATGTTACTTTGCTCAGCTTCTGTACAAATACCATATTGTTTTGATTACTGATTAATTGTAGTGTATTTTAAGATCAAGTAGTATAATGCCACTTACTTTGTTCTTCTTACTCAGAATTGTTTTGTTTGTTGTGTTTTTCTGCGTGTAGATCTATATAAAACAGGACATTTTCCTGGTTATAAGAAAAAAACTTTGTTATTTTGGTAAGTATTATATTGAATGCATCACAAAGAGATTTTTAACTGTAACTGTTCTGCTACTTCATGGATGTAGGATAGTATTCTACTTTTGTGTGCTCTCTTGTACCAATGCTTTGTCATTTTCATTGTGCACATTTCTTTGATTAAATTTTTTCCTAAGTATTTAAATTTTTGTAGCTACTATAACTGAGATTTTTTTCTTTAGGTTCTATTTAAAGCATTGACATTGGTGTATATCAGCATCACTGGTACTGGCAAGTTCATTTTGAACCTGTAAGGTTTCTGAATCTATTTGTGACTGTGTTAGCTTTTCGTGGACTCTGAGAATCTGTATATACAAGATAATATTAACTCACCCAGAGACAATTCAACCATTTATTTTCAAAATTTATGCCTTTTACTTTTTCCCCTTTATTCCTTTGTTGTGACTAAGATTTCCAGCACCATATTGATTTAAAGTAGTGGAAGCAGTCACCCTTGTCTTCTCTCAGAATTCAGAGAGACTGATTTCAGCTTTTTCTTCAAGATAACATTAACTCTTGTATTACTTTGTATGGGCTTTCATGGTGGGATATATTCCCTCTATACCTCATAGCTTTAGTATTTAGATTTGAACTCTATCAGATGTTTCCCTATATCTATTGAGATGATCACATGGTTTTTGTCCATTTTATTAATAGAATGTTCTACATTTATTGATTCGTGTATGCTGAACCATCATTGATGAAATGTCAAATGATGGTTGTATTTATAATTTCTATTATGTGTAGTTATTTTATTAGGGATTAGTTTCTTCATCCTAATATTCTACATGTGTAACATCTTTATAGTTTGATTTTATAAAGCTTGCTTTCAGATAGACTTACAGGTGCTGCTATTGTGTGCTCTAAATTAACAGATAGTTCCCTCAGGGACATGTGGATGGACATAAAGAAATTAGCCTGCAGATACCTTTAAACAGCACAAATATTTCAGGTACCAATTTCACTCAGAAACTACCCTAACCAAATACTGCCATTTCACCTATGTGTCTTCTTCACACAGGGCAGACCAGAAGCTGTACAGAATTGCCAGCTGGTGAGGGGCAGCATGGTCTGCAGCTAGTTTGATATCTTCTAGTGAGTAAGCAGTGCAACTAATCTGTATTTAGGATGAGAGTTTTGTATTCAGTCTAAGACTGTTTAGTCATGCCATATTTAAAGTTTAGAGCACAATTTCTCATGTATTTCATGAAATCTCTAATTATATTTGTTATTTTTTAAAGCTTTGTTTAAAAAAATCCTTTTTATTTATTTACTTGGAACAGAGTCTCATTATGCAGCTCAGATACATGATGATCATCCTGTCTCAGCCTCCCCATCCCTGGGATTACATGTGTGCACTACCACACCCGATTTTAGTGACCGTCACGGCAGCTCAGAGTTGTGCTGGATACGCAGGTGCCCAGACTACTGAGCCCTATTTACTACTACTACTACTACTACTACTACTACTACTACTACTACTACTACTACTACTATTATTATTATTATTATTATTATTCTTTATTTATTTTTGGTGGTACCAGTGATTGAACTCAGGACCTTGTGCCTACCAGGCAAGTCCTTATTCCACTGAGCTATGTCCCTGGCCCCAGCTATTTATTATTTTTAGTCTTTTATCTTCACTCTTTCATTTTAGTTCTATAAAGATCAGGCACTTCAGCACCGCAAAGATCCCGTGCTAGGCTGCAGTGCTTCGCAGTGCTTCTGGTGTAGTGCACATTACTTGCTCCTTTGCCAAATGACTGAAGATGGGGATGAATATTTGTTGAGGAAAATCTGGCCGAATGCCAGTACACAAAACAAAACGAACCATATCTTAAAAATATATAGACTTTTCTTCATGATGTAACACAGAACAAGCTGACAAAAGTAAGAAAGACATTTCAGTGATGCCTCATTGTTTTTGAAGCAAGAACCTGACTGTGTAGTAAATGAAATCAACGTGGACCAGCTCCCCCAATACTTCATACTGACTGGGGAAAGATGCTAGAAATCCATCAAGGATAATATCTAGATTGCACTGATATCTCTGTGACTAACGTAGGCAGAATTATTATCAGTTATAGGTTACATTTTTGTATTGCATTTACTTTTCAAATTCACATGCAGAAGCATTGACTCCACACTACATGTGAGGGTGTTCGCAGACATGACCTTTGAGAAAGGCATGAAGGTAAATGATGACTTGTGGACTGTGACTCAATGTAACTGGTGTTCTTACAACGAAGATAGTTAGGAGGCACACACGCACACACAAAAAAAAAAAAAAAAAAACTA
>PVJA010004047.1:0-89509 GCA_004027025.1 Myocastor coypus | reverse complement strand
GGACAGAAACCTCCACAAACTGTGAGCTTAATAAATCTTTCCTTTTTAAATCTTGGGTGTTGGGTATTTTTCCCAGCAATGAGAGAAAAGTAACTAAGGATGTAGCTTGGTATGAAAGCCCTGGGTTTCATCTCCAGTATAAAAAAATGCATGTCACAAGCAGTTTTATTTTGTATCAGCTTCAAATCCAAAACCAGTGAATGCATCCATTCCTTTCAGCCCCTTTCTCCTGAGATGCTCATTAAATACTAGCACAGGCACTTGCTCCTACCTCCTCTGCCATTCCCATCTCTGACCCCGCCCATCCCTGCAAGACTCTGATTGGTTAGCTCGAAGGCTCCACCCACACTAGAATGTGGGATGGACATGAATTCTCAAGAATGTGAGAAGTGAGAAGGTGAGCCCAGCCCCCATTTAGGGGGCTGAGTGGGTGGATTGGCTGCTGGGTGGCTCAGTGTTGGAGGCAGGTCCTGTTGGGATGCTCAGATCCCTGCCCACAGACATGTTCAGTGGCGGCCACTCACAGCTCACAGCTCACAGCCGGACCCTTTGCTGAGCCTTGACCTCAGCTAAACAGCTGATTGCTGATTCCTCTGGACACGTTTGGAGGTCGCTCCCTTCCCTGGCTGACACCGGGTTAGGAGGGTCTAGCTCATGTCCCAGGTGGGACAGCCGTGAGGTGCCACATAGAGACTTCTGAGCTTCTCATGGGCTTTAAGTGTAGCTGGACTTCCTGCAGGCCTTTACCCTGGCCTGTCTTACATGTCCCCTTCACTTCCCTTCTTCCCAGCATGCAACACCATGCATCCCTCACCTTCCCTGGAATCCCCAGCTGTGCACTGCTCCTAGGGAGCCTGATGTATACAGAGGTGCACTGTCAGCTCACACACCTTGGTCACGTTCTCCTCTAGGCCTGCTCCACCAGGCTCTGAGGATGGCAGCAGGACTCTCTCCAGCCCAGACTCCTGCCACTCCCTCATCTCATCTCCATTCTCCTCACATCTGCGCTGGGTCCTTTGGACTCAGCCCTGGAATCTCTTTCTGCTCTGGGTTTGATGAACAGAGGGTGATAAACAAGCTACAGAAGAAGGAAAGCCAGGGTCTCCCTGGGCAGCCATGGTCTATTGGCAAATGCCATATTACTAGGCAACCATATATATTTATTTTATGTCTGTGTAGATATACAGAAGGGAGCTGAATAATATATTTTTTCTTTTCCTAATTCAGATCTTCGGCTACAATGAGAGCCTTGTTGCCTCATAGCGAGCCTGTTACCAGGTACAAATAAGGGTTTTATTTGTGCAATGACAGTTCCTTCATAGATTTATGAGAGAGAAGATGGTGTGGATCATCTAAAAGGATTGCTCTACAGTTTCTCTTCTTTTAATTACACAGTTGTCTGCTGGACCAAATTCTTTAAAAATGGGGGAAATAGACCCCTCCCCCCCATCTGTTCCAGAGACAAATGCAAAGCAATTCTGGAGAAGCTGGGTGCTGCAAGCAGTGTCCCCCTCACAGACCATGAGCTCCTCTTCACAGCTGCTGCAGGGCCAGGAAGCTCCAGGCCTGGAGCTTAGTTGGCCTAGGGCAGGTTGGGATAGGGAGGGCCGCTCCCTGCCCCTTCTCCCCTGCAAGGAGATGTAACAACTGGGGACTTCTCCCCTGCAAGGAGATGTAACAACAAGGTTTGCTTGTCTGTTGGATACGGTGTGCTGTGGCTTTTAAAATTCAAAACCTCACGGAAATCTATGTTCCAGAGAGAGGGACTAAATCAAGCAGATGTGTGTAGGGCATGGGACAGACGCAGGGAGCCAGGGAGATGCCAAACACTTTACTAATGTTGAAGGAGACTCAGGGACATCTGAGACCTGCCTAAGGGACTGCGGTGGTGCTGGAAGAAGAAACCAGGCTGTTACCTCCATGTTACCCGTTACCACTGCTGCTCATCCACCCGGTGGGCCTTTGCAGTCTTGGCTGTCTCAGCTGTGAAACGGGGCCCTCAGGCAAGCTGGGCACAAGGGCCATCATAGGCTTGGAGTGGCATTTTCTTTTTGAAGGGATGGCCCTGGAATGGAAGGTGCATGGCAGATGTGGATAGGGCTGGCACAAGGGCACTCCATGTTTCTAGGAATTGGGCTTGGTTCAATCTTGATTGGAAAGAGCTGGATTTATCTCTGTCATTTGAGGTGTAATGACAATGTCTGATCCCTCTGACACCTACCCCAAGCTTGCAGGCAGGCAGTAACCCCTCATGAGGTGCTCCCTGCAACAGAATGTATGCAGGGGTGTCTCCACCTCTTTTCCAGTCCAGCTGCCCTCCTGCACCACAGATCTGAGCTGTTGAAGTGAGGGTCTCTAAATGGGCTCCTCTCTGATTTGCTTGTCTGAGACCAGAGGCTTTGTTGCCCTACTGGGTAACGGCCCAGACCAGGCAGTCATGAGAGGTGGCAATAGGGCTATTAATGGTGACTGAGGGGAACCCTAGCTTTTCTTATCACAGGAGTTGTCAAACTTTTTATGTAAGGGCCAGATAATAAATTTTAGCATTTGTGGACCAAGAGACAAGTCAAGGATACAATGTAGGTATTCATGTGACCAGAGAGAAAACAGATGGCCACAATTTTTTATAATTTTATTATTTTTAATAAGAGATAACAATAAGGCAGTTTCAAAACATGTTAGGACAGCCACAATAATTGATGCAGTGCATAATGTTGTCTTCACAGTAGTTGTTCAGAGTACAAGATACAGACATGATTATTTTTCTAAACGCTATTATTTTTCTAAACAAATATTTTTTACTGGAAACAACCCAAAACACATTCATGGACATTGGAATTTCAATTTCGTCAATATTTTAATGTCACAAAAGATTACTAATTTCAATTATTTTTTCAATAATTTAGAAATATAAGGCATCTTCCCCAGCTTATGGTCCCTATGAAAACCAGATAACAGGCCCGATGAGCACAGGTACGCTGGGTGCAACTTGCAGACTTCGGGTTTATTGTAGCTCACTCCAATTCTCTAAGATGCTGGACGTGACCAGTAGAGGGCGCCAGAGGGACATCGCTCGGGAAGTTGTTGAGTACTTCGCTCCTTCCGCCAGGTCTCCCAAGTGGGCCATATCCAGTGGGCATGGCTCCAGCCGTCCATCTGATTGCATAGCCTCAGACCCATTCTGAGTCTGGTGACAGCCTCTCTGTGACCCACTTGATGCCTCCTCCTGCGTAGCACCCCTGTGCTTTCTCCTGTTCCCCCCAGAGATCAGCTGCACTGGGACATGGCCACTCCCCTACCACCAAGGCTGCTGCCCTCACAGGCCCCCATAGAGCTCTGAACCCTGGCTCTGGAGAAGGGCTTCTTCTGAAGTTGTCACCTACAGTCTGAGTAGAGTCCTTCTGTCTCCTTACATCCTCATAGCTACTGCCCTCCTATGGTTTAGTCACTCTTTATATTAAATATTATGTCCCTGGCTCAAATCCCTGTGTGATTCTGGTTGAACTCTGACCTTCTGGCCCCAGGGGGTCCCTTGGCACACTGAAGAGAATCAATTCTTACAACTTAGAGAGCAGGCTATGAGCTGCCTACTGCTGTCTGTCTGTCTGTCCTGTGGCTGTTTCCATGGGCTGCATCTCCTCAGCATGCTCACTTGCACAGTGGGGAGAATGTTTCCTTCTCTGGTGGGATGCTCAGACCAGCGTGTGCAAATGCGCTACTCCCAAACAGCCATAAGCATACATGAGCCGCGTGTGATGCCACCACGGGCCTGGGAAGGAGGGGAGATCAAAGGAAGCCCCCTTCTCTCCCGGGATACTCTTTCCCAGCCCTTTAGGCCTGAGCTCCTCCCTGTGGGTCCCCCTGGCTTCCACACTCAGCGGTCTAAGCTTCCCCTCAGCCTTGTCTGGGAGCTGACTCTGGCCCCTCCCTCTGTGTGGTTACCATAGCAGCCAGCTGGGGTGGGGAAGTGGAAGACAGCCAGGGCACAATGAGGCTGCACAGTTCTGATTTGTCCACTGGTGGCTCTGGCTGTGTGGGGCAGGATCCCTACCCCGAGGCTGCCACTGCTGTCCTGCCTTGGCAAAGGCCAGATGAGGGGACCTCTGCTCATGGCCAGCCAGAGATAATAACACTGAGAGAGGCCCAGCTGGCTGGACTGTGGTGTCCCCTGAGCAGCTCCGCTCTCCTCTCCCAAGCAGGCCTGGCCATGAAAGACTGGCTAATGGGGGCTGCCCAAGGGGTAGATGAGGTTGAGCCTGTAGGCAATGGGGTAGGTAGGCATCAGGGCTCCCAGTGGCCTCTTTCCCACTGATCAAGTGGGCATCTGGTGGGCAGAGCCAGCTGTCCTTGTGGCTCAGGTTCAGGAGGTGCCACCTTGATCCTCCCCCAGTGAGTCTTGCTGTCACTGGCACCAGCCCCTACCTCGCTTCCTGAAGGTGTCACTCTGTCCAGATGTGGTGGTGAGTCCAGGTTCCTGGCAAGGACCACTGGCTGGCACCAGGCTGTCTCAGACTTCGCCATGGGACCCATGTGGCTATCTTTTAAGTCACACTATGCTGGAGGGCAGAGGAGGCCTGGCCAGGGCTTCTCAGCAATGAACAAGATAGCCAGGGACAGATGCGGCACTGTAGTCCTGTTGGAGCTGCTGCTCTCTGCATCCTGGACACGGGACGAATACACAAGTAGCCAGCCATGAGCTGGGGCCAAGGTCTGCAGGGCCTATGGGAACCCCTGGCTGGTCAGGGTCCTGTGAAGCTCAGAAGGGTTCTGTCTAGGGAGGGACACTGCTGGGAGTTTCCAGAGGTCCAGAGAGGCCTGGCTGACCCTGGACCCAGGGCTAAGCCTGCAGGTTCTGGTTTCATCCCTGCAGCAGGTACCTGTGCATGCAGCCTCCCTTGAGGTGTCCTGGAGGTCCTGGGCAGAACTGACCACTCCAGAGTGCCAGCTCCTCTCTTCTAGGCCCATTTGCACTTAGCTCAGGATGCATAGTCCTTCCTGGAGCAACCCAACCTGGGTCTCAGTCAGCTCTGCTCAGACCCTGGGATAGTGTGGCAGGGGAGCAGCTGTGTCCTCAGAGGGATGGACATTCAGGAGTGACAGTGGGCTGCTATATCCCACTCATCGTGCTGCTTCTTATCTGAGCGAGATGCACCACAAAAGTCCCCCCTGGTCTCCAAGCTGCGTCACTGTCCTTTCTGTAATTAATATCCCAAGGAAAAACTATCGCAGTTGGGAGTCCATCTGCCCAGCCCTTGGCCCCACACGCTCTGTTCCCTGGGGCTTCAGGGCTCATTTAACCTCTGCAGGGAGCCAGGGAGCTGGCACAGGAGGCTGCAGGAGTGGATTAACCTCGGTTAGTAAAACAGACAGCCTGGGCCCAGCACCCAGCAGGCAGCAGCAGGCACCAGGGCTGGGCCATGCTGACCTGCCCTGAGCCTGGGTGTGGAGAGAGAAGTCCAGAGTGCTCCAATCTGATTGCTCAGGGAAGGGGTGTGGTAGTGAGTATGGGAAAATTTACAAGGCAATTTACAGGCTGTTGGGGCCCAGAGCCTTCTTAGGAAGTGTTCAGTTGTGAGTGTTTTGACGCCCAGAGGAGCCTGAGATCTTGGCCCCATCCTTTTTTCAGTGGATACTGAAATGGAAGGGAGGGTCTGGAGCCTGCCTCCTCCCCCGGCAGAAGAGTTTCAGATCTCCTTGTCCCTCCTGTGGCATCTGCGACACACAGAATCTTGGAATCAGAGCTTCTTTCATCGACTCAAAGACACTTTAACTGAGGCTTTGAAGCTCAGAAGCTAAGCATCTCCTCTGTTCATGGCATCCCGGAACTCCAGGATCACAGATGCACTCAGAGAATCGCAGAATCACAGCCTTAGAATTAAGGAGAGTCTGGGAAAGATTGGCAGCCCCAGACACAGCACGCCCGGCCCTTGGAATTGCAGATGGCTCAGTGTGGGGGAACCGGGTGTCCTGGGTCCTGCAGAGGGGCCTCGAATGCCTGCTGGGGCAGTAGCCTCCTCCTCAGTGCTTTGTGAAGAATCGCTTGAGTCCTGGTAGGGGCAGGGCTGGCTGCTGAGGGCATTTACTCACGTGACCACCCACTCTTCTGTGCCAGTACCCACCCCACACGTAGCAGAGAGGACCCGGATTTGGATGCTAAACACAGCAAAGGACAGCTTGACTTTTGGCAAGAGGGAAACAAGCAATAAAGGTACCCAATCTGCTCCTGTCCAGTGAGGACACGCAGACAGGAAATGCCCAGGGAGAAAGGCTGCTTGCTAAGTCCTGGAAAAAGGAGTGATGCCCTGAGGTGCCAGAGACACAGCCAACCAGACCTATGAAGAAAACACAGTCACAATAAAAATAAAGAAAGATGCTCATTGCCTTCAGCCTAATACACAGCTGTTAGGGTTGACTCTGGGTGCTCCCAAAGCGAAGCTCATGCTCAGCTCCTCCACCCCCAATCCTAGAAGCTGCTCTTCTGGATCCTAGCTTGGCCTGGTGGGGTCTCTGCTGATCCATGGGCTTCCTCCAGTCCAGGGCCTTCCATGCTAAAGTTCTTTGAGCAGAAGAAGCCCATATACCGAAATAATACATGGTTTCTACAGAGAAGGGAAATGCTAATTACCACTAGCGCCTTGATTGTCTCTTTTGAAAACCTCTGTCTTGGAGCTCTGTAATAAAAGAACTAAATCCTAATTAATAAAAGACAGCACTATTCTGAAATTGTGTTTCCCCGTTCTCAGACACTACAATCAGCAAGGGAAGATGAAAGAGGAGAAAGAACAGAAGAAAAGAGAAAAGGGCTCCCGGCAAGGGAGCGGGGAGCGCAGGATTTTGGAGACACAGGCCAGCCAGGCCTTAGGTCGTCACTGGGAAGGACAGTGGGTGGCCGTGGTTGAGAGCAAGGGAACCTGCAGAAGTGGTTTCCATCTCTAGACCGCCGGCACCTGGGCACACTCCACTCTCTGTGTGATGGTGGGCAGTCATTCAATGAGCGTGGAATGTGCCTCGAGGTTCTGCATCCTGGGTATGACCTGGGGTAGGAGGAGCAACACAGCACCCTTGCCCAGGTGCCACTGTGCCGACAGCTTCAGGGCCCTAGAAAAGGATTGTGGCCATCAAGGCTAGAAGAACTGAGGCCATGCAGTCACAACAGGCTGGACTCCCTCAGTGCAGACTCCAGGTCTGGTAGGCAGCCCACCAGGGACAAGACTGTCATCTGGGCAGCAGGGGGCTGGGGTGGGGCCCCTGGGAGGGGGTTGCTTCTGGCCAGAGGCCACAGCTTCCAGTTGTTCTGGATGTCACAGGCCTGAAAGCAGAAACACAGAAGGAAGAAAGTTGGGATGGATCTCGCAGGCTCAGAGTCAGCTCTGGGTCCCTGGGGCTTCGCAGGGAGTGTGTGACCTTGTGTGCTCCTCTCTGAGAGCCCACTGAGGGTCTCAGAGACTCCAGAGCCATCCAGGGTTCTACATCACAGGGTAGAGAATACTCTCTTTCTCTTCCTGATGCCACCACTGTGCTTTGGGAAAGCCACTAGAGGGTCTCCAGATGCCCTGTGGTTACGCCCGCACTCAGGACCAGGTCCCTCTCTCTTCTCAAGCTTCCAAAGGGAGCAGGGCTCAGTGTCGACATGGGAGGATGTCTTCCCTCTGGTCTGTGACACTGTGTCCTCATTCCTGAGCGCCTAGCAAGTGCCAGGCCAGAGGGCAGTGAGGCTGTGCAGACAAACGGGCTTTCCCTGCAGACACCCAGAGTCTGGGGAGTAGCAGGGGCGCTTGTTCCACGGCTCCCCAAGCCACAGCTTCGGGGCGTGGAGCAGAGGAACCATTCACCCCAGGGTGGGTGTTTTCTACTCTGAGGACAGTCCACATCTGGCAGCCCATTTCTTGGCTCCTCCTGAGCCCACCTTCCTGCTGGGGCCTCTGGGGCGATCTCCACAGAAATCTTTTGGGCCCACACCCACTTGCCTGGCTCCTGGGCCCTGCCCAAGGCAGACGTGTCTGTCTGTCGTTGAGCACTGCACGGATCGCTGGGCAAATTGATTTTTGGTAAATTGGTCATTTGGGGAATTGACTATTTGCTAAATGGATTTTCAGCAAATCAACCCAGAATCTCTACTTCTGAGGGCTATTGACAGATTAAATGAGATAACTCGTGAAAAACACGCAGTGTAAGGCGGTGGGTGCAGGCAGTGCTCGCTGAGGGTTTATCGTTAAGACCCTGCAAGGGTGCTGTAGCGGCAGTGACAGAGTCTGGCAGGCCTGGGCAAAGGAGGGTCCGAGGGCCTCGTTTAGCTGGGCTGGGACCTGCAGGAGCAGGCAGAGGGCTCAGAGAGGGCCCAAGTGAGCATCAGAGGCCTCTGAGCTCCGCAAGCATAGGCCACAGGTCAGGGGAAGGGCCCAGGGCCTGGACCAGTCCCTCTGCCCACAACATTGGCCTAGAGAGGGACACAGACTGTAGGTAGGCAGAAGAGACAGGCACCTGGAAGCCAGGCAGGATGGACCCTGCCTACCCTGGGTCCTTGTTTTACTATGTGGAGCACAGGACCAGCAGTGCTCCAGGCTCATGTCACTTTTCAGCAAGTTCTTTGCATTTGGGGGGCCTCCCAGGGAGGCCAGCACCCACCCCCATGCACACTACTCCTGGGGGCTCAAGGTATTCTCCAGGGGCTCTGAGAGGGGTGGTCCTGGGCCAGATGGCTGTGTGCATCTTTGATCCTTCCTCCTAGACTGCTCCAGACATGCAGTGGCCTGGAGAGGCCCCAGTCCCTGCGGTGATATGGGGAGGCTTGGCTTTGTGCCTTTGTCTTCAGATATAGCCAAGCAGTATGTCAGGGACTCTCGCTACACTTTGCATTTACTGGATCAAAAAATTTTTTTTTCCCATTTTTGCCTAAGTCATTTTGGATTGCTTTTTCTCACGCTGGTAACTAAAATAGTCCTCATAATTTTCTTTCTTTCTTTTTTTTTTTTGTCTTTTTGAGACAGGGTCTCACTATGCTGGCCTTGAGCCCACTTTTGTAGCCCAGGCTGGTCTCGAACTCAGACCGATCCTCCTGCCTCAGCCTCCCGAGTGCTGGGATTACAGGTGTACGCCACCACGCCCGGCTAGTCCTCATAATTTACTGCATTGCTCTGTCCTTGCTGCAGCACCCGTGGACACCAAGGCCCCCTACTCCCTCCTGGGTCCCCAAGGCAGCCCTCTGTCACTGGTGTAGTTTCACAGGTGAGCAGCTGAATGCCCCTACCCTTGACCCCAGGGGGACCCTTGCTCTCCTGCCCTGGCTCCAGGCTCCCATCCTGAGAACTCAGACAGAATCCCAGGGCTGAGGACAGAATCCTAGGGCTGCCTGTGGGCCTGGCTAGGAGAGTCACGGGAGGTGCTGTGCAGTGTGGAGTGGGAACTGGAGCACTAGAAAAGGCCAGATTTAGACAGGCTTGAAAAAGTGCTCACCCAACCTCACCTGAGTTAGTTAGCTGCTAGAAATCTTGAAAACCTAGAAGAAGAACGGATGTGTTCTCTCTGTCCTGGGCACCTGGATATTCTCCCTCCTGGGTACCCACTTCTCTTCAGGTGGGGAGGTGGCACAGGGGCTCCTGACTTCAGTCCCCTCCCTGAGAGCAGAGACCACCCTGCTGGCTGGCATGGCCTTCCTCTGTAACTGGGTCCCTGCGGGCCCCTGCTATGGTGGCCTGGAACAAGAACCCCATTGCTTGGCTGTCCTGGGTATCCACAGTTCCAGAAGTGGGGCATTTCTAGATCTTTAGGGAGAAAGAAGCAGAGGCCAGATGCTCTCTTACCAAAGCTAAAAGGAAGTGTTGAAACCCTTACACCTCAGCCCTCTCACAGCTGACAGCAGCTGGGAGCTACAGAGCGCTGGGTCCCTGCCCACCTCACCCACCTCCTGCCCTCTGCAGGGAACAGGTGAAATTTTCTTAAGCTCAGCTCTATGAAGCCCTCTTCCCTGGTGCCTCCAGTGCTAGGGGTGGCCTCTATGGTCTCCTCATTGTTCCTTCAGTGGGGAGCGTGGGGTCCAACAGAGGCAATGAGAAAGCTGTGGTAGGTATAGGGCACTGAGGGCTGTCTGGGGCTGGGAAAGTGAACTGGACTCTACTGAGGAAGGCCAGGACCACTGGGCTGGTTTTTGTCAAAGTTGTGGTATGATTGCATGGATGAGGCTCCAGTAGGGTCTTAAGGAACAGAGAACCAGGCCCATTCAGCCTAGCCCCATGTTTCTGCTTCCTTTTGTCCAGCCTTCTACCTGTCCTGTCAAGTGGTAAATAAGGCATGGTTTGGATCTCAAGCCCAACCCCAAAGGAGATTGTTCTGTTTTGGTCAGGGTGCGTCAGGGACCACTGTGCTAGGACAGGAGTGGACAGGTGTCCCAGGAGCTGCCCCTGCCCTGTGCTGGGCCTATTTGGTTTTGTTTCTATCCTCTCACATGAAACCAAGCTTTCTCAGAGAATTATTCTCTTTTACAGCACCCTATTTTCCCCTGAATATCCTTGTCACAGCCTGTAATGGTTTAACTCATTTATTGGGTTCCTTGGATTATTGTCACTCTGACAACTGAAATATTAATCCTGGGAAGGAGGGAGCTGTCGCTGTTGTAAGCCTGGGAGCATGAAGGTGCAGGATGCCTGTGTGGGAAGGAAGGAAGGAGGAAGGAAGAAGAAGGGAAGGAAGAAAGGGAGGGAGGAGGGAAAGCAGGCAGGCCCTTACTAGTGCGCTACGGGAGTCTCAACAAGGAGGAGGTGACACCACCTTGGCTCTGGGGTAGAGCTGAGTGATTAATGCGGGTAACCATAGAGAGCCTCAGGAATGCGCAGTGTGCACCGCCTGGGCCCCAGCCCCTCAGCCACCCTAGGATCCTTGCAGACCCTTGGAAGAGGTGATGACCATCGCATGCACAAGGCACAGAGAAGGGGCCTGGACCCTGAGCTACAGATGCCTGGGTACGTGGCTGGGGAGGAGCAAAGAGCCCAAGCCGTGCGACTCAGGCGCATGCTCAGAACTCCACACGGCGCTGCTCTACTGTGTGTCTTTCCGTGGGTAGGTCATGGTAGGGGATTTGCTTAGCCTCTCTGGGTCTCAGTGTCCCTTCTCATAAAATGGGAACAGATCCTACTTTGTGGGCCAGCTGTAAGGGAGATGAGAGACGAGGATGGAGCCGGGCTTCAGCCTTACCTCTGCTGATGCATTTGGGCCAGACAATTGCTCAGCCTGGGGAGTGCCCCACACATTGTGAGGTATGGGACAGTGTCCCTGACCTCTGTCCACTAGATGCCAGGGACATTTCTCTGCTCCAAGATATGACTGTTATTTACTATTATTATTTTTACTGGGATGGTTGTCCTGGAGGTAAGGGCTTCCCCTGTCTTACCCATGACATTGTCCTTAGGGTGGCATGGAACTGGACACATGTGATCCCACTGTCAGCAACCTGGGGTCGCCCATGCACAGCTTGGTAGAGCCTCCCAGCTGTAGCCTGACAACTGCCCCCCCCAAACAAAAAGTGGGAACACTCAGCTCACAGGGAAAAGCCATTTCTCAGGAAGCTCAATTTTTTTTATTTTTTAATTTTATTTATTTATTTATTTATTTATTTATTTTGTCTTTTTGAGACAGGGTCTCACCATGCAGTTCAGGCTGGCCTTGAGCTCACTTTGGTAGCCCAGGCTGGTCTCGAACTTGCACCGATCCTCCTGCCTCAGCCTCCCGAGTGCTGGGATTACAGGCGTGCACCACCACGGCCAGCAGGATGCTCAATTTGTTTTTCCCTTTCTTCTCAACCTCATGCTTCATTATTGTGCCAGCTGGACTCTGGCAGAGCTAGTGGCGAAATGACAGAGAGCCAAAGTCTCAGCGCCCTCTGCTCTGGCTTTTAGCCACCTGATTTCATGTGGCTGGAGCCTTGGCTGCCACTCAGCTGGAGAAATGTCAAAACTACATTAAATTATAGGGCATGAGCAAGCAGGAAGAGGACACTTGTCACCTACCTGCTGCCTGGCGCCTGAGGACCCTGCCTGGCCTGGGCTCTGAAGCCTTGCTCATTCTCCTGTCCTCTGTACTGCTCTGCCTGGAGGATGGAGATGACTGAGAACAGGAGGTGGGGTGAGTCGCCCACACTCAGAGGCAGGCAATGGCCAGTGTGGCAGGCCCAAACTAGGCAGGCGGGGATACAGGGTCCAATTGGACAAGTTAGACATATGTGTACACCCTTGAAAACAGTCCCACAACCAAGACAGTGGACAAATCCATCACCCCAAACATTCCTGCGCCTCTTTATCCTGACCTCTTTCCCCAGTGCATTGCCCTCTCTGCTGATCTGCTTCCTGGTCACTGTAGATTAGATTTCATCTTCTAAAATGGAATATAAATGGAATTATACAGTATATGGTCTTGTCTGGCTTCTTGCACGTAACATAATTATTTTGAAATTGAACTCTGTTATGTATATCATTAGTTCATTTCGTTTTAATGCTGAGTGTTAGTCCATTAAATAGCTATGCTACAATATGTTTATCCATTCACTTATTAATGGATATTTGAGCTGTTTCTGGTTTGGGGCTATTACAAATAAAACCACTGTGGACCTTTGTGTACCTACCCTTTGTAGGATCTATTTCTGTTTTCATTTCCACTAATTCCAAAGGGTGCAATTGATCAAATGGCAGGGGTGTGTTTAAGCTTCTGAGAAACTACACACTGTCTTCCGAAGCTGTGTCTGGCGTCGCGTGCAAGTTTCCGTTACTCTGAGCCATCAGTCCTGGTTGGTCATGGAGGCTTGCTTGTGCCTGGTGTGTGATGACACTGGGCATGTCGTTATTTCCTTTTCATCCTCAACTTTTCATCCTTATGGCCCTTTTTGGGGAAATTTCTGTCCAAATCTTTGGCCATTTAAAAAATTGAATTGTTGCTTTTCTTATTATTGAGTTCCCAGAACGTTATGTAGTATAAATTCAAGTCTTTCCTTAAATGCACGGCTTTTCTCCCCCTCAGTGATTTTTCTTCCCGTCTTGAAGAGCAGAGTTCTGAAGAAGTTTATGCTGGCAATTTCTCTCTAAATGGATTAGCTTTTGACCAGAAACAATGTCATAAATATTTTCTCCTGATTTTCCTGTAGGTTTTACAATTTTTAGGATTTGAATTGAAATCCAAATATATCTTGAATTAATGTTTTATATATGGTGGAAGACATGGGTTGAGGTTCGTAGTTTTGTTCATGGATAGCCAATCATTTGGCCCAATTGCAAGAGTTTTTCTTTCTCTACTGAGCTGCCTTCCTATCTCTGCCAGACACCACTTGTCCATACACAAGCGAGTCTATTTCTAGATCCTCTTCTGTTCCACTGACTGATTTGTCTTATCTCCCTGCTGAACCATACTGTCTTGACTACTGAAACTTTCTATAAAGTCCCCAAACCAGGTGGCAATGACCTCCCAAGTTTTCCTCCTTTTTGGTCATTTCAAATTCTTTGCATTTGCCTACAAATTTTAGAAACAAATAAGTATATTTTTAGAAGACTTCCGGGATGCTTGTGATTGCCTTGAGTCAGTCTCAATAATATGGAGTCTTCCAACCAAGGCAATGGTCCTTTGGTTTCATTAGATTCTCCTTAATTTCTCCCACCTAGGCTTTGTAGATTTTAGAGCTCACATTTAATACACAATTGACAAGTGTATCCTTCATATTTTGGATGTAATTTTACATAGTATTATTTTAAATTTTAAATTCGGATTTCCATCCTAACACATTGATCTTTTGTTTTTCAATCTTAATAAACCCCAAATTCATCCTAGTAGCCTTTTCTGTAGAGTCTATTAGATTTTCTACATCAGCAGTCCTGGCATCTGTGTATAGCTTTTCTTCCTTTCCAGTCTGGCTGCCTGCATTTCATCTTGCTGTCTCCCTGTATCACCTGCGATCTCCAGCCCACATCTGAAAGGAAGTGGTGGCAGCAGACATTTTTCTTTCACTCCTGCTATCAACAATACTGTACTATTAAGCATCGCATTAATGTAGATGCCTCATAAATGCGTTTGTATCAGGTTGAGGGAGTTCTTAGTTTGCTTATCATTTTAATAATTAATTCATATTGGATTTTGTAAAGAATTGGCATCTGTTTTGATGATCATATGGTTTTCCTTTCACAGCTTTTTAATATAGTGAATCACACTGATTGATTTTCAAATGTTAGCCACATCTTGCATCCCTGGATAAATTCAGCCTATTCGTGGTGTACTTGTTTTTCTGGTATTGCTGTATTTGAGTTAAACTTTTGTCAACTTTTTGCCTTTATGCTTCTGAAGGATGTTAGATATGGTTTTCCTTTCTTGTAATGCCTTTGTCTAGTTTTTTTAAAATCAGGTTATACTGGCTTTATAGAATGAGTTGAGAAGTATCTCCTTCTTTTATATGTTTGGGGAGAGTTCGTACATAATATTATTTATTCTTTAAATCTTTAGTTAAGCGTTCCATTTGGGATTAGAGGTTTTCTCCGTTGAGGGAGGATTTTCGTTAGAAGTTCATTTTTTGAAACATCTTCAATGCATGTTTCTTCTGAACTGTGACTTAGTAGTTTGTGTCTGGTAAGTTATGACCCTCAACCTAGTTAAGACCCTCACCCTCACTCCAAGGCTCACTTCCTTTTGGCCCTGAGCAGGGCCAAAGCTGCAGAATAGGTCTGCCTAACTTTGATTTGGGTAAACCCCCTGCAGAGGTGTTCCTTTGTTAACACTGAAAGTCCCTCACAGACCAGGTAACCCTGCCGAGATTAGCTTTTCCTCTCCCCACAAAACCCCTTAAAATTCCTTTGCCTTGCCTTGTTTGCTGCTCTCTTGGTCCACTAGACAGTCAGCCCACTTGCTCCTACCTCCAATAAATCTTCGCATGTCAAAATGCTTAGTCTTGTTGATTGTGTGTTTATACCTAACAGTGTCTTTAGGAAAGTTTTACCATTTCATTTAAATTGCCAATTTTATTGACATAAAGTTCATCATAATAGACCTCTTTATCCTTTCATATGTTCAGAATACATATCATGTTATGTTTGGTAAGTCTAATATAAATAATTCTCTCTTCTAAAATTTGTATTAAGACAGAGTCTTGCTATATAGTTTGAGTTGCCCTTGAATTCACTATGTAGTTCAGATTGGCCTTGAACTTGAAGCCATCCTCCTGCTTCAGCCTCCTGAGTCCTGGAATCACAGGCATGTGCCACAATTCCTGGCTTAATATAAGTAACCTTTGAGCACTTTTCTCTTTTATTCCTAATCTACCTAGGGGCTAAGCAATTTTATTGATTTTCTTGAAGAACTGGTTTTTTGTTCTACAGATTTCCTGTGTTGATTTTCTATGTTCAATTTTATACATTTCTGCTCTATTATTTCCTTCTTGGCACAGCTGCAGTACTCATGGGACCCTTAAGAGGGAGGAGCTAGTGGAGAAAGTCGAGTCATTGGAGGTGTGCACTTGGAAGGGATGCTGAGGCTCCTCGGGCCTCCCGCTGTGCTTCCTGGCCACTAGGAAGTGAGCAGCACCCTTCTCCATGTGCTGTGTGCTTCCACCATGATGTCCTATACTGCTACAGTCCCTTAGAAAGGGGGCCAAGTAACTAGGGATTGGCCTCTCCAAAACTGTGAGCCAAAATAAACCTTTCCTTCTTTTAAATTGATTTTCACAGGTATTTTGCTACACTACTAGAAATCTAACAGAAACTAAAATTGATTTTTTATTTTAAAGGAAAAAAAAATGATGAAGCAGTCTCAAAGTAGGTTAGTAAAAGAGTAACAATAACTGATGCGTTGCATATTGTTGTCCTTGTAGTGGCTCTTCAGAGTACTAGAGAGGGGTATGTTAGCTTGTCCAAAAATATTAGCATAAGCCTTTCTTTTCAAAGAACTAAGGAAAACTAGTTGTATAGCTATCTTGTGTATAGATACATACTTTTTTTCTTTTTTCCTCTCCTCCTTTTTCCTTACCCCATTACAATTTGTCTTTTGTCGTGAACAGTTTCTTCCCAATTCACAATATCTTTTATACATTTTAAAAAATGTGCTTAGGACAGGATCTATAGGATCTACAGGGGCTCACTGCATAGATCAGACTCATAGCGATTCTCCTGTTTTCAGCCTCCCAAGTGCTGGGAATACAGGAGTACACTACAACGCTCAGTCTCAATTGCCATCTCAGTGCATCCCAGGGGTGGGTCTGGCACATAGGGGATCAAACCCCAGCCATTGTGCTCGGCCTAAGCAGGTGCTTTAGTCCACTGAACTATCTGGTTAGCCCCTTGTAAATTTTGGAACTTATTGTTCAGTTCCTCACACTAGTGAGACAATATATTTACACATATGGCTCTGATTTATTTCCTTTATGAGTGTGGTCTCACGCTGCATCCATTTGCCCATAAAAGTCTCCAGTTTTTCCTTCTTTATTTTTCTTCTTTTCAAATACAGATGATTTAACACCATAACTTTCTCCCATCGGTAGCATCTCACAAATTTTGATGTGTTGTGTTTTACTATCTTTCCATTTTGGAACACCTACTACTTTTTCTATTGATTCCTTCTTTGACCCATGTGTCACTTATAAGTGCATTATTTAATTTCCAAATATCTGGGAACTTTCCTGGATACGTTTCTGTTATTGAATTTTAATTTCACAGAGGTCAGAGCATGGATTTTGTAGTCTTGAGCTCCAAGTCTGGTCAATATTAGAAAATGTTCCATATTCATTTGAAAAGAACATACATTTAGCCATTGTTGGGTGAAATGTCGGGTTAAGTCAAGTTGGTTAATAGAGTTGTTCAAGTCTTCTACCTACAGACTTTTCTAGTTACTTTATCCATAACTGAGAAAGGATATTGAAATGTTTATGATACTTCTACATTTGTCTGTCTAAAGTATAGGATTTTTGAGTGATGTGAAAAGTGTGTGTTTCTTTATCTTTATGAGAACTGTAAAATCATTGCCCAGGGTGGCTGAACCATTTTGTATCATGATCATCAATGTACAGAAATTCTAGTTTATCTGCTTCTTTGCTGCATTTGATATTTCATTTTAGCCATTCTGATAGGTGCATAGTGATCCTCACTGTGGTTTCATTTGCATTCCCCTAGTGGCTGGCTGTGTGCTGTATCTTGCCTTGTGCTCACTTGTTATTTTTGCTTTCGTGAAATGTCTCATTTTATGAGCTCCTTCTCACCCATTAAAAGCTTGAAAGTTTAACCAAAGTCCACTTTATCCTGGGTTGTACTTTTGTGTTTTTCTCTAATGACTCTGTACCTATCTTTAGATCACAGACTTTTTCTTATGTCTTTTCTCAAAATTTTACAGTTTTTGGATCCATGACCAACTCTAAGGTAATTTTTGTTTAGACAATGAGATGTAGCATGATCAGTTCTTCAGCTATGAAATTTCAATTGTTCCAGTACCATTTGGTGAGAGGGCTGTTTTTGTGCATCCAGTTACTTTTTCATCCTTATCAAAAATCAGTTACGCTATTGTTGGATTTCCTGCTCTGTTCCATTGACCTATATGTCTACCCCTCTGCGAGTATTTTTTGCCCATATTTTGACTGAGATGTTTATTTTCTTGTTGACAACCATTGACAATTCCTTCTATACTCTGCATAAGAATCGCTGTTGGATATGTTGTTTGCAAATATTTTTTCCTCTCTGCAGTTTGCATCTTCCTTGTATTTAGAAGAATAGATTTTATTTATTTATTTATTTATTTATTTATTTATTTATTTTCATTGTGGCTAGCTGAGTCTGCGCTGGGGATGGGGCTGGTGCAGCATGTGGTGCTGGGGATCGAACTGTGGGCCCTGCACTTGCCTAAGCTTTCCTAAGCAGGTGCGTGAGACCACTGAGCTCCAGGAAGAACAGATTTTTAAAACTTGATTAATTATTGATTATTCTTCTTAGGCACACCAATTATGTTTCCAGTGTTATTTTGGGGGATGCTTCATCTAAACCTAGGCCAAAAATATTTTATTCTAAAAGTTTTGTGTCTTCCTTCTTTATCCGTGGTCTGTGTTAAGCTAATCATGTGTCTAGTGTAAAGTTTGTGTCTATGTTTCTTTTTTCTCTCTCTTTCCTTTTGTATGTAGTCAGTCAATTGTTACAGTGCCATTTGCTGGACTGCTTATGTATCTTTGCCAAAGAGCAACAAGCTGTATTTGTGTGGATCTATTTCTGCCTATCAATACAATTCTGTGGATCTCCACATTTGCCACATTGCCAGCACTGTATTTTTTTTTTTTTTTTTAGTATGGTAGCTTATAGTTGATCTTAAAATCAAGGTATATAGTCCCCTCAAATTTGTTTTACTTTTTAAATATACTTTGTACTATTTCCATAGGTATGACAGATTGGCTTCTTTATGCTCTCGAAGTTTCCCATCCGTGAACATGGTATGTCTTTCCATTTGCATGGCCTTTTAAGTTTTTTAAAATAACATTTTATGATTTTCAGCATATACTGTATTATATGTTTCATGACATTTACACCTGACATTTTTCTTAAAGGCAATTATAAGTAGAAACTATATTTTCAAAGATATTAACTTGACATAAAATTACGTATACATTGTGTGTGTTTATTTTAATAATCTTTTGTGGAAATTTCAGTAATAAGGAAAAACATATCTGGTGATTTTTATTTATTTTGCGTAGGTCTATCTTTCCATCTGGTATCATTTTTCTTTTCTGTGAAAGACCTAACTTTTTTGGCATGCTAATCTTCCTATATCTGAAAAAAGCTTTTATTTTTAATCTTCATTTTTTCACTAGTTAGTTTTACAGGTTTTTTTTTTTTCTCTCAATACTTTAAGTTGCCTCATAGTCTTGTTACTTTTGTTGTTTCTAAAGAGAAGTTGGATGCCATGGTTATCTTTTTTCTCTTCCTTCACTGACTCCTAGTACCTTCTTCTGACCCACTGGCCTTCAGATATTTGCATGCAAAGAATTTTATTGTCATTTTCTTTATGTTTCTCATGCTTGGAACTTGTCAACATCCTTGGATCTCTGAGCTTCAAGATTCCAATAAATCTAGACATTTCCCTACCATCATTTCTTCAAGTGATCTTACACTCTCACTCTCTTTCTGCCCTCTTCATTGTAGACTAGCTTTCCCTGATCTTTGAGGGCTCTAAGACCTCCAGGGGATGCTGGAATCCACAGACAATACGGAACCTCATAATTTAATATCTTTCTATCTTAACTAAGCATATATTCATGACTCATGACTTTGAACCTGCAGCTCAAGTTGTGGCAGCCACTTTATTCCACGGAGAATAGTCACATCTTCATGTAAAGGCAGCATACTGTGACTTCCCTGTGACATCAGTGAATGGTCAGCATCACCACTCTTGTGCTTAGAGTCATTCTTAAGTAAGAAAGTAAAATAAGAGTTACTTTAGCCTAAGGTTTGTAAACTCAACGGTCGACCTGGTAACCAAGATGGCGACAAGGCAGCTAAGAGGTGAATAGCACATGATGCATGGATACTCTGGAGTACAGGATGCCCCACATCCTGAGTGAGGCAGAGTGGGAGAACATGAGGTTACCTTACACTGGTGAACAACATGAAATTCTAAATTTACGAAGAGTTTATTTCTATGATTGGTGCAGAAGTTGACTGTGCATCACTAAAACCATGGAAAATAAAATCATAGATTACCTTGCTTTATTTCATTTTTTAAAATGTATTACAAGGTGTCACTATACATCTTGGACTCCTAGTGATCCTCATGTCCCAGCCTCCCCAGCACTGGGGTTACAGGTGTGCACCATCACGCCCAGTTTCAGGGCTGGCACACCATGCTGTACCAGGAATTGAACTCAGGTTCTTGAGCTTGCCAGGCAGGCACTTAGACCATTGAGATATCTCCCCAGCCCTACCTTGCTTTAAATTATCACAGAACTCATAGATGCTTTCTAAAATTTTTCATAAAATTATTTTTCTCTGTTTCACATTATTTTCTGTTTCTATTCTCTTAAGCTTTAGTCTTTTCTTTAGCAATTTCTAATCTACTAGAAACCCTGTCTAGAACACTTTTCATTTCAGATATTGTGGTTTTCATCTCTAGAATTCTGATTGGTCTCTCTCTCTCTCTTTTTTTATCTTCTCCATGCCTTTAATGACCTTTGGAGGAAATTGAACATAGCATTAATGCCAATTTTAATGTTTTTATCTGCACATTCAATCACCTCCATCAGTTCAGGGCAGTTTAAACTGATTTCCCCCTCATTATGGGATATATTTTTCATTTTTGTATGCCTAGTAACCTTTAATCAGATGCCAGACAGTCTCGATCATATGTAGGATGGAAGATATATTTGTGTCCTTATAAGTATTCCCAAGCCTTGTTCTGAGACCTAGTTATGTTGCCTGGAAACAGTTGGAACTTTTCAGGTCTTGCCTTAAGAGTTGTCACCTAGGAGCGAAGCTACATGTTGTTGGACTGATTTTCCAGAGGCTGGAGTGCTCTTCCTAATCCTCGGTAGACCTGGGTCTAGCTTTGGCTGTAAGGATTGTGCTGTTGCTGGCCTGATGTGAATGCTGGGACCCATTCCCTCCAAGCCTCTTGGCACATTCTTTCTTAGCCCCACATATTTCCCTCTCATCCAGATGCTGATGTATGCTCCGTGGAATTCTCCAGGAGGTTTCTCTGCTAATGACCAGTTCTCTGTCTCTGTCTGTCTGTCTGTCTGTCTGTCTGTCTGTCTGTCTGTCTCTTCAGCTTGTATCTCTACAGCCACAGGAATGCACTGCACAGTGATGTCTCAGCCCACAAGGGACTGTCTACACAGTGGTGGACCCTAAGACTGCATTGGCTGGTGGTTGTGCAGCCACCACAGTTTGTACAAGTATACTCTTTGCATCTGCACAATGATGAACGTGCCTTGCAAACCACTTCTCAGTGTATCTCCCCCACTGTTAAGCGATGCAGTCTGTCCTGTGAAATGTAACTGCTTGTTCTCTCAGGGCTTTGCACTCCCTACCCACAATTCAGAGTGTCCATCACTGTGCCTGGTCCTCTCTTTTTTGCCCAGTAAAACTTTCAAAGAGATCATAACCCACAAGGGATATCTCTGTGTTTCCCTTTCCCTGTGCTGGGTCCAGGGTTATTTCTTCGTATTCCACTGTCTGTTTATATTCTTTAAAAATATCTAGTCTGGGTATCTCATTTCTCTTTTCTGGGTAATGAAGCCCAGAGAGGGACAATAACCAGTCTGCAATTGCACAGCACACTGAGGCAGGTTCAGGAGACAGTTATGACCTCTTGTTCCTGGTCTGAGTCTTCCTTGACCCTGGCTGATGAGGATGGTCCAGTCAAGACATCGTGCCCTGGGCCGCTTGGCCGTGGGTACATACTGTCTGTGCCAGGAGGGCTCCGGTGCCAAGGAACCTTTTTTACTTTCATTTGGCTTCTGTTTCTTTCTCTTAGTGATTCCAACTTCAAGAGCATTTTTTTGTCTGTGTTTTTAATTCTCCTGTCTCTCATTGTGCTTTCTCTCTGGGTAATCTGAGGCTAGCAGGCAGCTAAGTACAGCGTGTACATTAAAATAAAATGCAATAAAAAATAATTGAACATATTTCTTTCATGTCTGAGCAGCGGATTAATTTCCCTGGCACATCCTCCATTCCTCTCTCTTTGTTCCTTCTGGTTTTGTCTGAGGTTTTCCCTTTCCTCCCTAGAATTACTGGGATTTGAATAGCCCCCTGGTCCTGCTGGCTAGAGATACACACATGATCCTGATTCCACACCTGTGCCACCAGCTGATAAACATTGTCCCCGGGGCCAAAGAAGGAAGGGCCATTGTCTAGATCTGGGTGCTCCTGTGGGGACCAGCAGCTCTGCGAGGGAGAGGGGCGAGGACTCTAGCAATGGCAAGCAGAGAAAGCTGTGTGAGGAGAGCAGGCTGCCGGGTGCCCAGCGCATGCAACTGTCTCTTAGGTGAGAGCTCTGCTAGAAAGACACACTCACTCCTGCTTGTGTACCGGGGGGAAAAGACGTCAGGCCTCTGGTGCTCATAGGCTGAGGCAGCACATCTGTGGCCTTTGCCTTCACCCACAGCAGCCACTGTGGGTCCCAGTGAGTAGTGGGCTCAGCAGGGAACCTCTGAATATGGCTGTGAGTTGAGGGTTCATGGGTAAGCAAAGAGCATCCAGAAGGGGCTGATGGGAACGCTCTAGCATGACCTGGGGCAAGGGACCCAATTTCTGGGGCCTGTTTCCCCATCTGTCAGCATGTCACCATTACAATGGTTTAACAAGAGCTTAAATAAAACAAAGCCTGTAAGGGGCTGGCCTGATAGCTCAGCAGACTAAGTACCTGCTTAGGCAATGCGCAGTGGCTGTAGTTTGATTCCCGGCTGTGCCATGCAGGCCCTATCTGTGAGGCGCACTGAGGTGGTGATTGAGACTGGGCGTGGTGGTGCGCCTGTGACCCCAGCACTTGGGAGGCTGAAAACAGGGGAATCACTATGAGTCTGATTTGTGTAGTGAGACTCTGTAGACCCGGAACACTCTGTCCTAAATACAGAAAGACAACAAAAACAAAAACAAAAAGGCCTGTAAAATGCTAAGTAGGTGCCTGGTGCTGACACAGGAGGTCCCAAGTCCATGGAGGCTGTGTGGTGTGTCTATCCGCTTGTGCATTCCTCCAGCCCATTTCGAGAACCTACTGTGGCATAATGCCACGTGCCAGACATCGGGGAGAGAAGGAGAAACCCTCCCTTTACCCAGGCAGCTCATAGTCTCCTGAAACTGAAACCAGCTCTGCCTGGTGGGATCCAGGAGGGCCCTGCAAAGCATCAGTTCCTGTGTCCTAAGGGAGAGGAAGAGAAAGCTGCTGCTCTGGAGGAGCACAGCCCTCTGGCCTCCTGAGCCTTCTTAGGAAAAGCAGCCATCCCTGAATCTGTCTCTAAAGCTCCTGTGAGCTGGTGTTTGCAGGACATGTGACATAATCATTCAAAGTGAGATGGGGTCCCACCAGCGAGATGTGAATGAGGGCAGGAGGAGCCAGGGAGGGAAGCTGTGTAAAGGAACAGAACACATTTCCACATTCAAAGGATGGCATTGGCACAAGAGGTTAAGTGCTTCACGTAAGAACACGTAGCCAGGGCTTGGACCAGGAACGCTCACTCCACAGTCCAGTTCTCAGCCATAAAATCATGAGGACAGAATGTCTTGAGAAGCTCATGGGAAACCCTGCCAGCCTGGCACAGGCCTCGGTCTTAGGGAGCCAAGCTGCAGTCAGGCTAAGCACCTGTAATTCTGACTTTCAGCTTGTGCTTGTCGGAACCTTCATGATGTCTGGTGTGGGCTGGAGGCCAGGTGGGTGTGGCCTAGAGCCATCGCAGGTCAGAGGAAAAAAGCTACAGCTTGGTGGTGGGGTGGGGCATGCCTACCCCACCCCACCTCTAGACTCCAGCAGAGGTGTTTGGAGGCCTCTCTAAGGGGCTGGTGCTGGCCCTGCCACTCCCATGGAATCTTCTTATTGTACTTGCTGGCCAGCTAAGGTGACCTACTCAGTCACTCCCACAAGGACACAACAAAATGCAAACCTGATTGTAGCCTACACGGTGTCTACCTACCAATAATGCTATGGGAATTACGCTTGATCTTAGCCAAAATGCCGAGAAGCAATAATATCATGGGAATTAAAGAGGAGGTGGCCAGGATGCGTGGAGAGTCATCAGCGGGCACCAGATTCTAGACCCTAAAGGCAGAGCTGGTAACCAGCAGTGAGGTTGTGCAGCCGGAGTGTCCGGCCAAGACCGGCACACCTCTGTCCAGCAGGATGGGGTCCCTGAGGGTCAGGGTTGCGGGTGGACAAGCTGCTGCTCTGCATCAGGCTATCTTAGATGCTGCCAGGGCCAGGAGGGAAGAAGGCATGAACACATGGGCTCAGAGAGCAGATGGAGGGAGAACAAGGTGCAGCGCTTGTCCTGAACCTGTGGGCCTGCAAATGGGGACTCAGGCCACGCAAGTGGACCCTGTCTTCCCTACTATTTAGCTTGCCCTCACGGCATCAGAGTTTTGCTTTTCTAGCCACCTTCGTATGGAGACCATCTCCAAGGATTCTCTAGGATAGTCCTGGAATACCCACTTTCAAGGCTGCTGGGATCTGGACTCTAGGTGCTGGTCATACACCATTAGTGGAAGATAGTGATCATTCATTCATTCAACTCATTCATTCATCTCACTCATTCATTCAACTCATTCATTCATCTCATTCATTCAACTCATTCATTCATCATCTCATTCATTCACCTCATTAATTCAACTCATTCATTCATCTCAGTCATTCATTCAACTCATTCATTCATGCATCTCATTCATTCATGCATTCATTAATCTCATTCATTCATGCATTCATTCTTCTAACCAACTCTCACTGAGCATCTATAGTGTGGCCTGTGCTATCTAGATATATGAATGTGTGTGATCTTCTCATTTGGACAAAAGGATGATACTTGGGCCCCTGGGCAGAGTCAAACACTGGCCCGTCAGTGTCCTCCTGACTTCCTGCTCTGGTGGCTCCCTACAGTGGTCCTGGGCTGCTTGCCATTCCCAACCTGTGCATGGCTTCACAAGGGAGTTGTGGGCCAGATGTGGTCTTAGTGACTGCCCGCATTGCCCCACCCCACGGTGTAAGCTTGCACAATATCACAAAGCCACACTGCACACACCTGTGTCTATTGCCTCACATAGCAGCCCCTCCTGTGAGTCCAATACGCCTGCTATGAAATGTGGTGCCCTGTGTGGGGTTCTCTGATGCTAGCCTCTCATAGCCCAGAACAGGCCAAGGCTGGTGCCCATTTCACGACTCCCAAGAGATTGAAAACTGAAGGAACGCTGGACAGGATTCCAAACTGGACAGCTTGGAGGAAACAGAGCATGATAGGAAAAGTGGGCAGGCCCTGGCCCCCAACACCTCTGCCCTCAGGCACTCTACGACTCCTCCTGGTTGGCCTGTCTCAAGCACCAGAAACATGGAACATTCGCAGGGGAAACAACAAAAACACTCCTTCCCTGGTAACTGGCAGTTGTGTCAAGAGCTCCAGTTGTGGACTGAATCTGATTGGCGTGAAAATGACCTCAGCCATGCCTCCCAAAGCCACCTGGCACACTAAACTGTCTGCAGGGAGACAGATCTTTTGCCCCTATCCCCAATCCAGCGGCCCCCACCCCATGCCCCTGTGCAAAGCCTGGAGCTGACATTCTGAAACCAGGAACCTGAGCAGCCTCTCCCACTCATCCTCTTTCCTAGTGCCTCATCCTCTCTCACAAGATAACGTAGCAGATATTCACGCTTGGTGCCCAGATAACCGTTTGGTTGCTCATGACAGTTTTTCATAGTATTGCCTGCCAGTATGTACGAAGGGAAGGAGGAGGCGCTGTTGTCAGTGCAGAATGGGTGGGGCATGTGACCTGAGTCTCTGGGGAGGGGAGGGGAGGGTCTCTACAAGGATGAGGATCGCTGTGCCTTTTCTTTCTCCCCGCATCTCTCCCATGCATCATCTCTCTTTGTACCTGCCAGAAACTTACCTTGTATTTGTGAAGGACTTATCCATCCATCCATCCATCCATCCATCCATCCATCCATCCATCCCTTGGCTCAGTCACTCATTCTTTCCTTTCAGCTCCAGGTCATTGGAATTTGCTGTGGCTTGTGACCCAGGAAAATCTCTAGAACTGCCAAGATCTACAAGATGTGATTCTAATCTTCAAGAATCCCAAAGCATAGGGTTACATAGCCATGACCCATAATGCTAAAGGTTTTGAGAGCCAGGAGCTGGACAAATAGCAAGTGTATCCACTGGTCAGGTTGTGTTGGGTATAAGCAGGTCAATCATGTTCAAAAAGACGCAGGGATGGCGATGATTCTGGCATCAGTGACGCTAACAAAGGTCCGGGAGCTTCCCCTTTTTCTGTTATCCTTGAGCCTGCGGTTTTTTCTTTCTCTATTTCTTATCCCATGTTTGCAAGATGGCTGCCATTGCTGTAGACATCACATGCTCACACCACCTCCTTGTAGTCAAGTAGAATGGGATGCATTTGAATGGTAAAGTGTCATTATTATTATTATTATTATTATTATTATTATTATTATTACTATTGTTATTCTGCACTGAGCCCCTTTGTTAGGAAAAAATACAGAGAGCAGCTCTCTTTCACAAGCAGACTTCCCTTCACAGTTTCAGAGGCAGGTTTGGGTCATGGCCTACATCTAAAACAACCTGCAAAACCAGGGTGGGCTCCTGGTTTAGCGCCACCCTGAGGAGGGGAATCCCCTTGCTCTGAGCCAAGGTTGGGCCCTAGAGACAGGGAGACATGTTTCCAGCCTAAAATGCCTCAGGGCCATGTGATGAGGGAAAGTCCTTGGCCTGCCTGGGGCCCTGCCCCACCCAAGGGGTCAGCGCCAGGATAGCAGCCGCCATGCAGGGAGGCTGTGGGGATAACAGGGGTCCTGAGCAGATGCCTGGTACATGGGGAGGTAGCAGTGTCCATTGTGGCAGCATTTAGGCCATCTGTGAAGTGGTCCCTGGTGCCCACCCTGTCCCTGTCCTGGCTGCACAGACTGGGCTGTGAGGTGGTGTGTGTGCACTTCCTGCCCACGCTGGACCAGCGCTGCTCGCGCCCCTTGGTCCTCTCCCTCCTGAAGAGGAGCTGTTCTCATTCCCACCTCACAGCTGGGATGCCAAGGTGGGGAGCGGCCCCAGCTCCAGGAGGTCAAGGAGCCCCAGGGCAGTCAGATTCCAGCTGCCAGACTCTGATCCGATGCAGGGTCCTGGGTGGAGCTGGAACCGGCAGGTACCTGGGTAAGCCCTGTTTGCTCTGATGGTCACCCAGGCCCAGGTCAGGGTCCAGAACCCACCTGTGGTGTGAGGAGTACCACCCTTCCTCCCCGGGACCATGAACAGACCCGTTCTGTGTCACCAGTGTGGGATCCCAGTGTCCAGGCTGGTGTCGCTGTGTCATGCTGTGCTGAGGCCCCACTGGGTGTCATGTGGGGCAGCTGATGATGGGTGATGATAAGCTGACATAGACATGAATTGCACTGAGAGTTTGTCCTAGGCCTAAGTGACCTATGATGAGGCCCATGGCTGGTGTAAGGATGAAATTAATCCCCAGGCCAAAGGCCAGGACCCGAACCAGTAAACGGGGCTGCGAGATGGCATGTGCCCCCTTCCCACCCAGGCTGGGCCCGCACTGCACACGCTCACTGGGAAGTCCTGGCACCGCAGAGCGAGAGAAGCACTGCTGCGGAGGACTTCAGCGCACTCAGGTCCTTCTAGCTCCATAGTCCCAGGCGATAATCAGGCTACTAGCTAGCCACAATCGGCTCCTGTGCACTTTAATCCTCAGGCCTTGCCAGTGTCAGCAGTTCACTCCCACCACTTCCTGCGGCCACTAGGACACCCCCAATTACACTGAGAACCTGATATAGAGGCCAGGGACACCAAGCCTTGGAGTCTTAGTCCTTCCTAGGCCTTGACTATCCCGGTGCCCCTTGTAACTGCAATACACACATCTTCTCTGTGTTTTGTTGTGTCATATCCCTGAACAGGAGCTCGGTGGTCTTAGGCCAGGGCCCCTGATCCTGCGGGCGGGCTGCCAACATGCATTGTTTGAGAAGCAGCAGTCCTTGTGTAGAACATAAGCATATGCTAATGGCGGGTAATTATGCTCCATATTTATAGATGTATCAAAATACTCAAACCCACTTCTCAAAATTACAATGCTGCAGCTTGTTGCAGTTTAGTGCCTGCCCGTGAGGCTCCTTGCCAGCCTGGAGATGTGAGCTTGGATGTTGCATGTGACCCGATCCTGCATCCGGCCTGCAGAGGAGGCCCCTGCCTTGGTCTCTGCTGGTCCCGTGCAGACCTGCAACCTTTGGTGCCCTGTCCTGTGGGAAGGATTTGGCCATCCTCCTTGTGGGGCAAGGGTCAGATGGACAGGACCAGGAGAGTAAAATCTCCATTTTACAGGTGAGGAAACTGAGACTCATCTGCTTTCCAATCACTCACACCGGTTTGCTGACAACCTACTACATGCTGGGCTCCCTTATTGTTCCTGGGGCGGCAGCTGTGACCCAAGCCACATCTCCACCCTCCAGGAACTGCATTTGGGTTGGGAAGGCACACAATGGACCATCCAATGCCAGGCCATGCAGGGCAGACGGAGACTGCAGTGGGCAGAGGAGAGGAAGGTGGGATAGGGGACACAGATGGACCAGGAGCGGACACTAAGCAGCTCAGATCTATCATTTGAACTTGCTCCCCAGAGATCTTGTGTGGGAAACAAAATCCCCCAAACAAGGGCTGGCCAGATAGCTCAGTGGACTAAAGTGCCTGCTTAGGCAGAGCACAGTGGCCAGGGTTCAATCCCCAGTGTGCTGTGCTGGTCCCACCCCTGGGGTGTGCTGAGACTCTGATTGAGACTGGGTGTGGTGGCACGTGCCTGTAATCCCAGCGCTTGGGAGGCTGAAAACAGGAGGATCACTACAAGTCTGATCTACATAGTGAGACCCTGTAGTCTTTGTATGAAATATATTAAAAAGAAAAATTCCCAGGACAGCAGTGCTGGGAGATGGGGTCCGGCGGCAGGTGTTCAAGTCGCAAGGTCGCACCTTCGCGGTGGCTTCATGATAATTACAGGGGCAAGAGGGTACGCATGTGTGCTCCCATTCTCTCCCTGCGGCTTTCCCTGCCGTGTTCTGCCACAGCAGTGGAGTCCTCCTCAGAGGCAGCCCCTTGACCTTGGACTTGTCTCATCTATACGCTGCCCAGCTATGATTCCCTGCGAAAGCAAGACAGTGAGAGGAAGAACTGAAGTAAAAGCTGAACCTCACCGGCTCCTGGGACAATTTGTACAAGGGCCTGGCCGTGGGGCGAGCCACCCCGAGGGAATGTTCCTGCACCTATCCGAGCCCCTGTTCCCCTATGGGGTTCACGCTGCTCTGGTTGAAAGAAGCAGAGAGGAGCAGGTGGGCTCCCACCCTCTCAGCCTGGCTGGGGAGACGGATCAGACAACAGCAATGGTTCATGGTGGTCTGGGTGCCACAGGGGCGTCCTGGGATGGAGAGACTCAGAGGAAGAGTCTGTGGGTCCAGACAGGCCTGGCTTCCTTCTCTAACTCTGGGTGTCTCTGCATCCCCAGTTGTACAGCAGGGAGGTTGGCCGCTCACAGCGTCCTTGTGGTAGAGTAGACCCTGCACAGGGCTGTGGACTGGAAAGGCAGGGCCACTCCGGTGAGAAGGGCATGTTCAGCCAGAGTGTGGGTCAGCTAGGAGGCTTGGGGGAGGACCACAGAAGGGGGACATTTATGTTCCATCCTGGGGGCTGAATAGGGGGAGCAGATATGGGGGTGGGGAAAGGCAGGGCCCATGGAGGGCATGGCATTTTCAGTGACTCAGAAGACTCAAAGGCCAGCATTTGGGGCACTTGTGTGGCACTTGGGCACTTTGTCCTTTGCACATCAAATGGTTATGTCACCTCTCCTGCCCTTTACCTCAGTGTGCAGGGCGAGGTCAGTAGCTGTGTTTCCTGGGTGAAAAAGTGCACCTCAGAGAGGGATAGAGACTAGGAGGATCCAAGCCAGGCTTGGAGCCCAAGGCCTTGGTGAAGTGCCCATATTCTGGCCTAAGTTGAGCCCTCCCATGTGGCCTCGGAGGACTTCGAGTGCCCTCCCTAGGGCTCCCTGGGATGCCTGCCTCCTCCAGCTCTCAGTGCCCAGGCTTCTGGGGCTCCAGATACTGAAGCATGGTGTGGGGCAGCAGGGACAGCAAGGGGAGCCAAGTCCAGATGGCACCCGCGTCCCGCTTTCCTTTCCTGTGCCCTGGCTCCTGACCTCCCTCCTGTGGAGCTCTAGATGTCTATGTCCCTGGTGTGTTCCCAACAGCCTAGGTGAGCACTGCCTTGCTCCCCACCTTTGGCTCCTTATTCAGTCACTCTGTGGATGGCTGCAGGGTTTCAGGGCTCTGGTGCTGGGTAGCTCAAGGTCCCAAGGTCTCAAACTCTAAGACTGCTCCCCAGGCACAGGCAAATTTGTAAAATACGACGATGACTATCAGGTCTGTGAGCCATTGAAGTGAGGACTGCCCAAAGCCTGGTGCCCAGGAGGTTGTTGGATCATGTGTTTTGGGAGGTGTGGGAGGGTGGCCCCGGGGGAGAGGGCATAGCATATTCATAGGGCCTCGGGCAGGGGCTCCTGGGAAGCTGGAGTAGGGCAAAGTGTGTGGAAGGAGAGATGGGCTGGGTCGGCAGAAGAGATGTGGGGCCTCAAGGGTTGGTGCTGCCCAAGGTGAGAAAAGAGGAGGTGCTGCCAGAGGGTGGAGTGAACCCTTGAGACCACGAAGCACCCACGCAAGGCTCAGGTCAGAGGCCACTGTACTGGGATGTGGGGACCAGGGAGAAGGATGAGGACAGAGGGAAGCAGATGCAGCTCTGGTCCCTTGGAGGAAGTTCTTGATGTTGGCTGGAGAGGACTCCCGTTAGAATTACCTGGGGTCTCTACCCTGGGCAGGTCAGTGGGCCACATAGCCTTGAAGCTGTAGGAAGGTCTTGGGGTGTTCAGACCTGGGCCCAGTGCCCATGTGTCAGGCTTCTCAGCCCAACAGGCTCAGAGATCCTGGCCCTGCACTGCCCAGGGTCCCCCAAGCCCCTGAGGCCCATGGAATCTAGCACTCTACAAGCTGAGCCGCCCCTTAGGGGCTGGGCCAGGGCAGCCCCTCCTTTGGTTCCCACATCTCCTTCCACTCTCAGAGAATTCTCCCTGGTGCATGTGGAAGATGCCACAGAGGCCACTGCAGAGCTGTGAGGGATCTCCAGGGCTCCGTGAAGCATTGTAGCTAGGGACACTAAGCCCTGGGCATTGCATCTGCTCATGCAGGGCCACTGCCTCTCCTGTCGCTGCCCTCAAAGCTGTTGGCATTTCTCATCCACCTGCATTTATCATGCACTGACTCTGAGCCAGGCTCCAGTCCAGGAGCTGGGGATGCAGCCGGGTGGAACCGACCATCCTGCTGGCATGGCATGACCTGCGTTGGGCAGCTTTGAGGGTCTCAAGTCTGAAGAATTCATAGAATCCTCTAGCCTGCACTATAGCTCTGTGGGTACCTCCATGAGCCCTTCGTGTGTTGCTTACAGGCCCAAGGGTATGTACCAAATATCCACCGGTCATTGATACTCAGTTGCTCCAGGAAATCTCCCTCCAGGTGACTGCTTTGAAGGACATGAGGGTCCTGAAGTTCTAAGGAGCAGAACTAGGGTTAAATCCAGGCCCCTTCCCAGTTTCCCAGCTTCCCAGCTCCTGCCTGCACTCTTCTATGGCCCTGGGTCAAGATGCTGCCACAGGGACTCTGTGTGCTGGGTGGAAACTCCCACTCCATAAGCCAGGCCAGTGCTCAGGGCTCCTCACATCCTGGCATATCTCATTCCTGCCCCACGTTGTCCTCACATTCTGTGGCCCTTGCCTGTCATTCTGGCTTTGCCTTTGGCTTTGCTCTGGTACTCTCCAGGGATGCCAGCATCTTAGTATGCAGCTTTGCCTCACACATCCTGACTCTGGGGTTTTGTGAGTGTGGCCTTCGGTGACTCTCTGGAAAGACACCAACCCCAGGATGCAAGGCCAGGCCCTGGGCCAGACCCCTATGCCTCCCTCCCTCCGAAACCAACCAGCCACTCCTGTCTCCAGAGTCCTGTCCAAACTTGAGCTTATGGCAGTCACATAATGTTATTAGCCGTGACAATGGAAATTAAGACAATTAATTATGTCGGATCATAAACTCTTGCTGATTTAGGAGCCACAGTGAGTCGGAGCTTCTAGAGCTAAGGAGGCCACAGTTCTCTGGTAGAGCCTGGCAGTGTCCATTACATGATGACACTGGCCACAACAGCAAAGTGACTTATCCTCTGTTCCTATGGGCAGAAGGCACCGGCCCTCCGTAGCAGTACAGGCCTAGGGCACCTGGTTCTGCAGGAGGCCTGGCTATTTGGGTTCTGGGCTCCCCTGCATGAGCCCTCATGTCCCTGCTCCCCTGTGCTTCAGGACCACATCTGAATGTGTACCCCTGGGAACTCCCCTGGAGAACATGCCTGCATTTGGAGTTCAGGCTCTAGTGAAGGAGGCTCTGTTTGTGTTAAGGGTTTCTGAGCTCTAGGTACAGAGGCAGTGTCACCCCCTGGGGAGTCCACAGGCTTTGGATGATTCTGGTTTTCAGCAGTCTCTGCCACTGCCTTGTTGAGAGAGCTCCGGCAAGTTATTTAACCTCTCTGAGCCTCCTCACCCGCCCCCCTCCCCTTATAAAGTGACTGCTACAAAGCCTTGCGAGAATTGGGCAAAATAAAACAGCTAAGGGCAGATTCTGAAGCAAGTGAAGGAGATGCAGCCAACACTTCTAAGGCCTTGGACAGAGCACAGGGCCTAGGTGCTGTGGAACCTCTGTAATGTGGAGACTGTGAGATCTCTGCCATGGCACTTCAGGACCCAGATGAGTTAAGTGTGTGGCACACCATGGGCCCACGGGGCATGCTGGCTACCACCGTTCTGCTTGGGCGGTGCTCCCCACCCCCACTTGATCTTTGTGCATCAAGTCCCTGGCATGAGGATGCAGAAACTGCCTGATTCTCAGCAGGGCATAAGAGCAAGGTCTTTGAACCCATTGCTCAGGTTCACAGTCCAGGCCCACCACCTCCAAGTCACATGATTTTGCATGACTTTCTAAACCTTTCTGAATTTCAGTGTCTTCATGTGTAACATAGACGGGTGCCTGGCTCACCATGAGCACACAATTAGTGCAGTGTTTTAATCATTCCCAGTCCTGAGGGAGCTTTGCACCCAGGAGCCTCTAATGCCCTCCCTTTCTGCCACCGCTGCAGTTAGAGACAAAGAAACTGAGGCCAAAGGCACTAAATTAAACGTTGGGGAACAAGACATTATATGACCATGTTAAATTATGCAGGGCAGACAATTAGAGAACAAAACGATCTGTAATAAAGAGCTAATTGGGTAGGACAGAGGCTAAGTGTCCCAGGAGCCAGAGATGAGGACAGAAAAAGCAGCCTGTGATTAGGACAGCCTGGCCAGGGCCCAGATATTCTTGTTAATAGCAGTGAGATTTCTTTTACTATAAGTCATGCATACTTATCGTCACCCTCTTGGAAAGCAGGCTGTGTATAAATCACTAGCATCTCACTTCCCGAAGATAATAGCTATCGAAGTATCGAGGCCTTTCTGCTCTTTCCGTACTCATATTCAAGGGTATGTTCTCAGGCATCACTTCCCATGGCCTGACTCTATCAGGCTCCTTCTTACCCATTTGTGGGGAGGGATCTCCCACCTTAAATAATATGAAATGGGAAAACTCCCAACACCTGACATTGGACAGGTGAGGCCAACCTGGTTTATTAGTTGCTTGTGGCCACATGAGCCTCAGACTCGGCTGAGTGAACCAGTAGGTACCTGAGAGTAGACTATGCAGTGACGAGAGGGTGAGGTTCCCCTCTTGGAATTTGAATCATTTCATGCACGTAGGTAGCTGAAGCCCATGGGGTGGAGGAAAGGACCAGGTAGCACAGATCTGGTCTGGCCAAGAGGAGGAGAAGCTGAGGTAGGAGTGCAGAGGGAGGGTGTGGATATCCGGCAGAAGCAGGGGAACTCCCAGACTGTGGAGCCCTAAGAGGCCCAAAGATGCTGAGGTAGCCATGACATTTTAGGGTTTACAACATAAACCCAGGAGAAGTTGGAACTTGATGCAATGAAACTCCCACTTTCTAGAAACACGAAGATGATTTCTTGCTCTGGCTCCATGTCCACTGCATCAGCCAGGAGGACCTGGCGCATCACAGACACCCAGGGTTTCTCACCCACAGATGATTTCTGTGCTCCTCTTCCAATGCCCATTCTCCACATGGCCGGTAGGGGGAGCTCTGGAAGCACACGTTGGCTTCCCTTGGCACCTTGGACAAGGCCCCTGCATGTGGCCTAGAGGTCAAGCCAACCCACAGTGGTGGTTACGTCCGCCTCCACCTCCGCAGCCTGGCCCACTTCCTTGGTTCCCCCAACTCACGGTGATCCAGTCGCACGGCTGGCAGTCTTCCACACTCTTACCTCTGAGCCTTTGCACATGTTGACCTCCTGCCCGGAACATGCCTCATCCTCTTGAGGTCTCTAGCCCTCCCCCAGCAGAGCAGGCCCCTCGACCCTCACAGTGGATTGTATCTGTCTTTCTGTGTCACCCTTCCTTTAATATCGGCATGCCCTAGGTGACTGTAGGCTGGGGCACGGAGTATGGCTGCCTTGGTTACCTACACCTGGCACAAGCTCTGGACTTAGTATGGTCAGGTGCTTGTGCATACTGAGACTTAGCTCCTGTGGCTACTTGGACCATCTGGATGGAGCCAGAGGCCACCATCCCAGGTGTACTGCAGGGAGAGTGGGGCTGGGCAACAGCAAACGGTGAGAATGCCTGAGTCTAGTGCATCTCTTCCTAAAGCGGGAGGGCAGGTGAAGACGCCACTCTGTCTTCAGTCTCCTGCTCTCCCTCCAAGGCACTTGGGACCTATTTGGCCCTACTGCTTGCATGGTCAAAACCTGCACTTCTGTGTGGCATGCCCCACAGAAGGTTCTTCTAAGCATCCCTGGCTTGACATTACATGACCTTCGAATTCTCACTGGTGATGGCCCCATCTTCCTGGATGAGGAGTGATCTTGGGGGCCCAGGACCCCAAGGCTGAATGGCAAAATAATAAGAACCTTGTTTTTGTCCAGACAGTGATGAGAAGGTTCGCTAGGAAGGGAGTTGCTCTGAGCTGGAGCGGCTTGTGCACCCTCCTCCCTAGAGTCCCCGCCCCCGCCTCGGCCTCCTGCCTTCTGAGTCTTCCACCCCCTCCACACGATGCCTTTGCCTCCCCCCCCCCACCTATTCTTTTTGTTTAACTAGGAGACAGTATTTTCTTGGTAACTTGATTTCCCTAAAGATCCTTCAGGGAGAGGCAGAGCAGAAGTGCAGTCCCGCTGACAGAGAACCTCCAACTGCAGTCACCCAAGACACCGTTAGGAGTGGGAAGGTGTGAGGAGAGGCCTGTGTGCCACGAACAGCAGGGCGGGCCAAGAGGAGCCCAGGGCTGAGAGAGACCCAGGCCAGGACCCACCCTGCCCACCCTATCTGTGCTCCCTGCCCACCCTATCTGTGCTCCCTGCCCCTCCAGACCCCCTCATGGCTCCTAGTGTCCTCTCTGCCTCCAGCCCCATGCCTCACACGGAACTTTAGGAAATTACTAAACACAATCACAGTGCTTACTACTTAGTATAATATGGTGTGTTCCAGCTGTGGGGCCACTTTGCATAGAAAAGTCAATAGTCATTATAGCAGCATAGTACAATGTAACACACTCGATGTACATTACACTAAGTAACTTTTCCATGCAACCAAAATAACATTTACTCACTCCCTTCATTTTCTCCATTTGTTGGACATTTATGAAACCTTACCATAATCAAGAGTATTATTATTTCTCAGCTTTTCCACGCTAAAGTGAAATGTATGACATGGGCTATTTATGAAAAAAGGGTTGATTGAGCTGGTGGCTTTGGAGGGTGAGGGTCAGGCAGCACAGCACACGGCCCCGGCACTGGCCCACGGCAGGAGGCAAAGAATGCACTGGAGAAAACATCACACCCTGAGCCAGGTAGCTGGGGGTAGGCAGGGGGCACCCGAGGACAGAGCCTTTCGTGCCTGGGAGACTCACAGATCATACCCCGATCATACCATGAAGGCACAGTTAGAAAGCTGACCTGAATTTATTGAGTAATTATGTGCCAGTCACCAGGATCTCAGCCTCTCCTGAAAATGACCCACTTCTTGCAGTCAAGGAAGCCAGGCTCCTGGCTTGGTGTCCCAGGCACACTACCTCTGCTCTGGGTACCTTGGCCAGAGATATCTTTATTCATCGCTGTCTCCCAGTGAGGAGTTCCCTGGGGCGGATGCGGTGGCAACAGTCTGAGTGGTGTTACTGCTGCTGCTGCTGCCGCTGCTGTGACAGCCACCGTGGCTGCTGCGCACCCTCCGCTGCAGCCACCCCTCCGAGCGGAGGCCGCCATGCAGTCCCACTGTGCTGAGCTGAGCGCTGGTGATGGCGTTTAGCACATCTCTGCCATACAACTTGGGCCTGGTGACAGAGATGGACCCACGAGACTAAGGAAGAGCCCAGGATGTCAGGAGACTGGGTGTGGCCCATCACTTTTCGCTGGCCTCTGACGCAGGAGGTGCGATTTGCAGAGAAGGGGATGGCCCAATCTGCAGAGGGAGTGACAGCGTGGAGACTGAAGGAAGAAATAGAGCTACAGAGGCAGGGAAGCTCAGCAGGAGCCCCAGAAGAGCAGACAGGACAGCAGAGTCCCTGGTGTGTCCTGAGCCTATCTCTGGTGCCTTAAGTTCCCCGACATCCCTGAGGTGGGAGCCAGTACCCTCCCCCACCCCACTTTCTCTGCCTCAAGCAGCCCAAGTGTCTTCCTGTTACTTACAGGAAGCCTTGATTTGGTGCCAAGGAAACCTGTTTATTTTTGAAATCTGCATTTTAAAAGCTCTATTTCTAACAATGAGCATCTCTTTCTCCGAGAGCCCTCATAAATAACAAAAAGGAGGCTTTTGCAAACCTTTATGGAAATTAAACCCACAATCCGGGCATACACTTGTTTAACAAGTGATAATTAACTGCTGACAATATAATTTCAGCTTGGAAGAAAATGTGTTTTTCATAAAGAAGTAATCAAAGAGATCTTTGCATAGGAGAGTTCAGTGCCCTCTGCCAGAGCTCAGTTCCTCTATTAAAAAAAACTCTGAGTGGTATTCAGTATCCACTGTCCCCTGGAAGGTGGGGCATGGAACCCAGAGGCTACAGCTAGGCTGAAGAACTTCAGATGCTGCATCCACAGAAGCCCGGGCACCTCAGCAGGTGCACACTCCCTGAGCTCCTTGAGGACCATTCCCCTCATCTCTCAGGGGGCTGGTGCTGACCTCAACATCAGGGAAGGACAATGCATTCTGGTCCTGCAGCCCCCCAGGTCTTTTGGTGGGGGTCATATACTACCCCATCCCTAGTTCAAAGAAGTGGAAACTTAGTCTCAGAGGCACGGAGCTACCTGTTCAAAGCCGCACAGCTGAAGAGGGGCCACACCAATGTGTCAACATCGCCGAATCCCAAGTCATGCCATCCCTGCAGCCCACCACCAGCTCTGCAGCTGACCTGTCATGAACCTCAGTGTCCCCACTGCCTTATGAGATTCTGTGAAGATGAAATAGGTGATTAAAGCAGCACTTACAGCAGTATCTACTATGTATTAAATTCAGTCTACATGGATTGTAACTCTTATTATTAATGTCAATAACACCGATAAAAACATCCAAGGCATGTTATGTTGGTATTAGTAGACTTCCCTCCTCCATGGAGGTCCCACGCTGATCGCCAGCACCTGTTTCTGAGGGAACACGGGAGGGATCTGTGACGTGACTCTGGTGGGGGGGTGGTGGGGAAGACAAGGAGCTTGCAGGGCCCTGTAGGCTGAGTGCCCTGGGCTTCCTGCCATCTGCTGACCTGCAGACCTCACTGGCCCGACTCGTGCTATGAACAATGGTGACTTGCCAGGGCACTGCAGGTCCGTTTCTACCCCTGGATCTTCATAGGAATCACTGGAGTTGTGGCTCTCCTCTCCCTTCTCACACTCTGCCTGTGCAGGTACCTGCCTTCCAGATCACCCTCTCTCTTCTTGATCACTTCCAACCTCTACCCACTCTCCTTAGGAAGCCTTCCCTCCATCCTCCTGTGGTGAAATTCTTTATTCTAAGGCCCAATGTAGTAGTATTTTTAAAAAATTAATTAACTAATTAATTAATTATTTGGTATAGGGTCTTGCTATGCAGCTTGGACTCGTAGTGATCCTCCTGTCTCAGCCTCCCCAGTGCTGGGATTACAGGTGTGCTCCACCATGCCCGGTTTCTGTTTCCAGCATGGTGTGCCCTGGGTTCCAGGAGACTGGCACAGCATGTGGTACTAGGGATCGAACCTGGGTACTTGTGCTTGTCAGGCAGGCACTGAGACCACCAAGCTATCTCCCCTGCCTAAAAGCCCTTTCTTAATGACATCTTGAGCCCAGGTCTGTCTGCTCTGACCCTGAGGCTCCTGATACATTCCCTAGCCACAACCAAGCACCAGCTCACACGCCTGCCGTGAGCCACTAAGCCTACACATCACCCCGGGAGTGTGCATTCTTCCCTCTGCATCCCAGCTGAGGCTCGGGGACAGATGGCCATGCCAGCCCTGACTCTTACATCCAACTGCTCCCTGGATGCCTGCCCTGGATGATCCATGGGATCTCAGACTCTGTGAGCCCAGGAGGACTGGCATGGGTGCTGCGAGGAGCAGAGGCAGCTCAGACAGAGATGTAGCGCTGACAGCTGCTCCTGGAAACCTGTCTATCAACACTAACAGCATTTGATCACACAAGGTGACAAGAAAAAGGACACCGCTGGGGAGTGGTGAGGAATGGCAACCAGGCTGGCAAGTCTGCGTCCAGGGGCTGTAGCCACCATCTTGGGGATGGCAGCGGAATTGTGGGCCTGGGTAACTCAAGGACTTGGGTTTAACAACCTGACAAAAAAAAAAAAAAAAAAAAAAAAAGGCCTGTGCCCATGGAAATCAGGAGTGGGATGTTTGCCCCTACATGGAACTGGACACCCTGGAGAGCGTCATCTCAGTAAATGCGCATTTAAAACATTCCAATCAGAGGAGCTGAGGGATGGGAGGGAAGTGTGGGTGTCTCTGGGTTCTGGATAGAACAAAAACAACAAAAAAGAATTCTCTTGGGAATTTTTAAACCGAGGCTTGTACTTCCTTCAGGCTGATGGCTTGGATATACCTCCTAAGCTTTGTTTCTGAACAGAGAAGCCAAGAAATTTGCATATAACTCATCGCAGGATGATGATACTTGGGGGCATGTGAAGAAAGCAATCATGAAGACGGCGAGCAGGGGCACAGCCTCCACCCAGCTGTGGAGATTTCCCACGGATCACACCCACAGAAGAGGAGCTCGCAAACAAAGATTCCAAAACAGAGGAAGAGTGGATGTCCTGCAGGAGACTCGGCAGATGGCTGAGATCAGGAAAGAGAGTTAGAGAGGATCACCGGGGAAACTGGGAGGTACAAAAGGGAGTCATGCAAGAAATGACCCAGGTCGAAATAACATAACGTGGTATTACAAAGAAGGGTAATAGTATTGGAAAATGGGCTTCTTTCCCCGGAATGAAATGTGGAATCTTTCAAATAAAGGCTCACGGAAATAAGAAATAAATAATGTAGCAGATTAGGCAAAGCTAAAAGTGAACAGGAATGTAGACAAGAAAACCTTATGGGGATCAGGGGTATAATTCACCTTTGGAATGTATACTTAGTGTAACTGAGACCCTGGGTTCAATTCCTGGCTAAAAAAAAAAAAAAAAAAAAAAAGGGACACCTTCCAGAATACAGACGGGAAGAGTCAACTTGTGGAAAATGGCTGAATGGAATAAAAAAATATTAGATTAAAATAAGACAGTCCACTCTATATAAGATAGGGATTGAAGAATATAAGAAGGGAAAAAATGGGGGCTGGGGAGATAGCTCAGTAGAATAAGCGCTTGCCTGGCAAGCCCAAGGGCCTGAGTTCGATTCCCAGTTCTGCAAAAAAAAAAAAAAAAAAAAAGAAAGAAAGAAAAGAAAAAGAAGGGGAAGTACATCATAAAAACCAAACATTTACAAGGTTTATAAAAGATGATTGATAAAATTCCTATGAATCCTAAGAAAGCTAAAGCAAATCATATAATCTACCTATATCAGTGGGAATTTATGATTGATGTACAATTGTAAGCATAATGCTAAAGGATAAAAACCCAGGTACAAATGAGAAATGTGATATTTACTTATAAAATAATACATTATAATACATACTAATTTATTCATATATATGCTAAAACTGATCTATGGGGTCAAGACATGGTTAGCCTTGTGGTAGGGGTGGTGCCTGAGCTGTAGCCTCAGGGCTGCTGATTCTACATCAGGAAAGATAAAGATAAAAATAAGAAAGAAGACACGCCACAGAAGATAGAGGGCAGTTGAGGAAAGACAGAAACTGCACAACAGTGATAGGGACCCGAAAACAATGGGGCTCTTCTACAGCAAAATAACTTCCGTAGTAGACTTCTACTTCCAGCTAGACCACTGCTCACAATTCAGGGATAAAAAGAAAATTTCACACACACACAAAAAAAAGAAATCCTGAGTGGTTTACCTCTGGGGAGCTTGCTCCAAATGAGTAAATAAAGGGAGGCTTCAGGAAGAACAGAGAACATGAAAAGGAAGCAGGGGAAGCAGCCAGGGCGCACTGAGCTGTCAGCGTGCTTGGAGGACAAGCCGGAGCGCTCGCTGATCCTGAGCCGCCAGGGTGGAACCAGCAAGGACAGGAGAGTCGGAACTAAGCTGGGCGAGGTGGAGGCAGAAGAGTAACGGAACCGCAACACTGGGCCAGACCTGCGCTAACATGGGAGCGGGAGGTCAGGCCTAAGGCCTGGATGTAATTCCGGGGGAAACACAGACCTTTATACACCTTTAGGCTATTGAGTCAAGGATGCTTATTGCAAGATAATAAATGGAGAAAACACAGCACAGACCTTTCAAACCAGAAATGCAATGAAGAAGATTGATCAGTATCATGGATGGGAGAAAATGAGTCGCCGTGACTGTTCCAACCTGACAGGATTAAGAAACACCCAGCAGATCAGGAAAGCACAATTCTGGGCGTGTCTGTGGATTGTTTCCAGAAATAACTGGCACACAGAACAGCAGACCGAAGGGGGAAGACCCACCCTAGTGGTACCCACAACAGGCTTGTAAGCTGGAGGGAACAGAAGGAAAGGAGAGGGACTCTGACACCTGCACAAGGAGCTCCAGTCTGCTTGAGCAGGCGTACCTTTTGCTGCCGCCGTCCGTGGACATCAGTCTCCAATTTCTTTAACCTCCAATACAAACTCAAGCCACTCTCCAGGAAGCCTCCAGGCCTCTAGTCTTGGCTTGCTGCTGGATCTTTGACCTCTTGTGTTCCAAAGTTTCCAGATTTTTTGGCTGCAGCAAGTGATTCCATCTCTATGAGGCTCGTCCGCCTTATCTATAAAGTGGAGGTGGTGGCACATTCTTTTGTTAGAAGGTTATAATTGCAGGTTCCATTTCGGAGCAGCCATCAATCCTATAATCCTGGAGGCAGCAGAGAGAGTTAGCTCTGGTCAGGCACATTCTCAGGGAACCCTGGCCACCACCCCAGCAGTGCCGAGGGGCAGGGACAACTGTCCTCCTCACCTGAGGTGAAGCCTACCCAGATTACATGCTGGGAACAACTGAACCAAGATATAATCTGGAGTTATCTGACCTGGAAGTCACTTGTGGACCTGGTGATCTTGAGCAGCTGACATCTTGATTGGTCTCCTGATCTGTCACTGTGGTTGGACAGAGACAAGTCATGGAGGGCTGGCTCTGTCCCCAGTGAGACCCAGACTCTAGGAAGGCTCTTGTTGTTACTGTCACCCATGAAAATATTTGTCCTCTTCTCTACTGTATAGACCAGACATGGAGGCCAAGAAGCCAGGAATGACTGTAGTCTTGCTCTTTGGGATGACTAGGGGGCTTCAGCCTGGCTACAGGGGGAACCCTGGATTGGCATAGGTTTTGTTGACCCACATGCAGGGCCTTGGTAAAGAGTGCATGGATAAAAGAAGTGTCCCTCAGTTTACATCATGTACCCACTGTTTCCATCAGCATGGTCACACCTCAGAGGCTGTCAGCAGTCAGCACCCCGAGAAGTCTGGTCACATTACAATGTGGACAGCTTTGCACAAGGATAATGGGCCTCTGACTTACAGCTTCACTGCCGCCTCTGCACTGACTGGCATCAGACACCTTTGGCCTCTTTGTCTCCCCTGATCTGTGCTCCAGTGCAGCACTAGCTCCATGAGAGCAGGGAATCTTTCATCCCCACAGCTGGGCCCCACATGGCAGGTGCTCAGTAACAGGTGGCCTGCAAGGTGAGCCTCAGTGCTGAGCCTCAGTGCTGTTGTCTACATTGAGAGGATGATGTCCTTTAGTTCTCTAGGGACACAGGGAGATACTGGCTGCCCGGTCCCCAGTGCAGGGTGACACAGGCAGGAGTGACTGGCTCCCTTCATGTCTCTGCTCCCAGGATCTCATCTCAGAAATGAGTTTTAGGAATGCTGTGATGAGGTGGACTTCCTTTTTCTGTGTGATGAGAAAGGTCCTGTGGTCAAGCTTTATGAGGGGAAGGAGATGTTGTCAAGCTGGCATGAGTGGCCACCAAGATTTCCAAAGGCACAAGGAAGCAGAAGTGAACTCCAGAGGCAACCTGGCTGCTTTTGTCCTTCATCAAGGGGAGAACAGCAGCAACTCAGTGTAGAGCATTTGCAGATCCTGAGGGGCTGCCACTGTCTCATCTACATTGCTCTACTCACACCTGTGGGACAGGTGCCAGCCAGAGTGGGAATTAAGCGCTGACAGTGCTGGAAACTTGCTTAGGAGTGTGGCTGGTGGGGTCTGTCTGACTCAGAACATGGTGAGTCTCTGGGTCCTTATGGAAACCTCCAGCCCCTTCACTGTCCACCAACCTCCTCTGATAAGAGTCACAGTGCTGTGAGAAGGTGGTGTAGACTGAGAGATTACCCCAGGGAGGAAGAAACTGGTTGGGGTTGGATTCGCAGGAGCTGCCTCCCTTCCCCCTTAAGATATGGGCTTCCTCTCTCAGAAGGCACTTAGTGATGATCAGGGGCTACTTGAAGAATCTAATGAGAGCATGTTGATCCCCTGTGGCTCTGCCCTGCAAATGGCCATGGTGTCCATAAAGGTAAGCAGAACTCCTCTGGTCCAGCTCCTGGGCATTGCACTTGGAGGCCCCTAGTCTGGTTGTGCTGTAGGATGCCAGATGGTGAGGAGTTCCCAGTGGAATGGTCCTGTTGGCCAGAAGCCATATGAATGACCAGTGGTGACAGTTACTGTGTCTCTCTGCCTGACACAGCAGCACAACCAGGCTAGGCTCCATCAAATGCAATGCCCAAGCTGGACCAGAGGAGTTCTGCTTACCATTATGGGCACCATGGTCAATTCCAGCAGGGCTGCACGGGAGAAGGGCTGTCACTTTGGAAGAAGTGGGGACCAGGCAGAGTGGCAAACAGACCAGGGACACTGGACTGTCCACTCCCCCACAGAGGGCCCTGAGCTAAGTGTGGGTTCAGCACTTTGGAGAACAGACAGTTGAAGTAACTGGATTATCTAAACTTTTTTTTTTTTTTTTGTCTTTTTGAAACAAGGTCTTGCTATGCAGTTCAGGCTGGCCTTGAGCTCACTTTTGAAGCCCAGGCTGGTCTTGAACTTGCACCGATCCTCCTGCCTCAGCCTCCCGAGTGCTGGGATTACAGGTGTGTGCCACCACGCCCAGCTTGGATTATCTAAACTTTTGAAATCACAGATACAGAGCACAAGAGCCATCGGCTCGTAAGACAGTCAAGACATGAGACATGAGCAGGCAGCAGTGCACTGCTCACCCTCTACAGGATGGGCAAGACTCAGGGTGGCTTCCAAGGCTGCAGGGCAGCACCGCAACTAAATAAGCTGGGCAGCCCAGATTCATGGCAGCAGAAAGGAAGCCCAGGTCCCAGAGGCACAAGGAAGCAGGTTGGCCTCCTCCACTCTGGGTGCCTGCTTAGAGATGCTCTGCGTCAGCCCACACTGCTTCACCTCAGGAGGATGCTCTGTGGCCATGGGCTGATTCCCCAGGCCCTGGCCCAGCAGAGATGCTTTGTCCTGCATTGGAGTTTTCTGCTCTGTGAGTTATGTCCCCTTGCGCCCAGGTGGAAGGAACTCAGCACTTATCCACATAGATATTTGTGCAGTTAGAGTCCTTCTCTCTTTGCTTCTTAGGATTTGTGTAACCATCCATCCAATCACCTTTCCCATGTATCCACTGTTTCTTTCCTTCGTTTCTCCACATACTTACTCTTATACTAATTCAGTGCTCAGTCCATTCATTCCTATTTCCAGTGCCTGTCCATTCACTGATCCGTTGGCTCCATGTGTGCCCAGCTCCCCACCCTTGGCTTCACTGGCTCATTCATGTACTCAACACCCTGCTCACGCACTTATCCAATACACTTTGGTTCATTAAGTTATTTAATGGTTTATGTATCTTCTAATTAATTGATTTAGCCATCAGCTGACAAAACCAACTCTTGGTCAGTGTGCTCTGAGGGTTGGTGCCTAGCCAGTGTGATTCCTGTGTATTTGGGGCATCTCTGCAGCAAGGGCCACCTCCACCTTCTAGAGTAAAAATATCATCTGCTGGGTGCACACAGAGGATAGCTCACACACCACAGGTGAACAGTCTTTCAGTCATTGCCCAGTTGCGGGATGAGCTGAGGTCAAGTAAGAGAACCCCCCGCCACCCTAGACCTTCTGTATTTATCAACTCTGGTGGTCATGGGGTCTCCTGGTGGCAGATCCTGGGATACCAGGACCATTGGGGAGGTAAAGGAGGCTCCAGGGGCATGGAAAGGGGAACAGAGACAGGAGCTTCTGATGAGAGCTGTGTTAGAAATTCAGTTCCCACGATGGGTGCCTGGGGGTAATCAGGAGTCAGAGGCAAGGACACTCTTCACAGCTGCCCCACAGGAAGGTAGAAGAGTAGGGCTACTTACACATCACTGCCCTTTGGGCCACTGGTTGAAGGCTTTTCCTAGGAGTAGGACATGTCCCTGGACAACTGAGCCCTGCCATATCTGGCATCCATGTGGGATCTGGTGACCAGAGCAAATTCCCACACAAAACTCATGAGTCTGTGCCCATGCAGCAGTCCACTGTGTCATCATGGCTGTGGGCAGTTTGGCGTGGGGACCCCAGGACCAAGGCCAACATGCTCCTAGACTAACTTCTGTCTTTTGCTCTCTAGTTAACTACTAACTTCCTGTTTTGTTTTTCACACTACAGCAAAGCTGTCTCCAATCAGCGCTGACCACACCTTACTGCCCATGTAAACTCCGCCTCTAGTCCAACCTGATAACCGCACACCCAGCTTGCTTCTCCCAGAGGCTTGCAATTTCTTCTGCCGCCCTCCGGTGCTCAGCAATAAAGGATTTCTCTACTTTTCTCCTGCTTCTCTTTCGCTCCAGAGGAAGGAACCTTACAAAAACTGTGTAGGTGCTGGTGGATGGAAGTTGGCCCTGGAAGAAAATGATCAAGACTTTAAGCTCAGAGGCAGAGCTTCCAGCCTCCTCTGACAACACTCGTCCTTCTCTGGCTTTACTTGGATTTTCTGGACCACGTGGTTCCACGGGGCTCTTGTGTAACACAAAGGCTGGCTCCATGCCTTTATTTTATGCACTGGGGAAACCCAGGGCCCAGCAGGGCGTGTATCAGGTTCAGGATCACCAGGTCCCCGCCCTGGAGTCAGTCTCTCACCAACCTCAGGTGTGGCTCCTCTGCTTGGCTCATTGGGGTGACTTCTGACTTGGCCTGGGAATTTTCTGCCAGATGCGTTCCAACAAGCAGGAAGCTGCTGTCTTTGAAAAGCTGAATGCTAATGTGCCCTGTGGCCATGTTTTTCATTTAGAGCTCCCCCTCCTCACCACACCCCTCAGGATGCGCGCACTTGCATGCACACACACACACACACACACACACACGCTTAAAAGCAGCATTTGCTGAAGCAAAGTAGCTGTCATATTCCCTCCCAAAGAAACACGTGTGATCTTTGCTCATGTGAGCAGGGCAGGCTACTGAAGGGACTAAGTCCAGTTGGAATCCCATACAGGGAGGTATCTCAGGCTGATCTGAAAGAATTCAAGTCAGCACATATGCACCCTGACTCCAGAAGTTCTTTTAAATGGGGCAAGAAGACATTCTCTTTAAAGGTTACCTTCTCTTCAAGCTATTCTGAGCTTGTGAGTACATGCTGAGCATGTGAAAGGTCAATATTTTATCTCTGTTTCATTTCACCCTCTTCGTCCACTGCTGCAAAGACTTTACCTCCTACACCAAGGACTCTTGCTGCACAAGAAACCCCTTGGCCCAGAGGCCCTTTGTGGCACTTAGGGACTCCTCTTGCACCTTGGACCTCTCCCTATACATGTCCCTGTACATTTTCTTTGCAACCAGAGTTTGTCTTTTTCATTGCCTTGGAGAAACTAGACTGAGGTACTAGGCCAAGTGATGTGGAGCCAGGACACTGGGAAAGTCTCAGCCTTGCCTGAGTATTACAGATGAGCTACTGTCTCCCATGGACCTGCTGTGCTCAGGTGCTTTGTTGAGTCCCTGGGACAGAGTTCATGCTGTATAACTCATGGCTCACCCACAGCATAGAGGCTTCTCTGGGTAACCCCATCACGTCCTACCAGGTACTGGCCAGTAATAACTGCCTTCCGGGATTCTTGACCTCGCACTTCATGTGTGTCTGCGATACTCCTGTATGAGTCACTTTCCCATCAGAATACCTCACACTCACGATTTAAAAAAGAAAAGTCTATTTTGGCTCATAATTTCAAGGATCTTAGTCCATGTGGACCAGCTCCAAGACAGAAAAGGCATGGCAGAAAGGCATGGTGGAAGATAGCTGCTCAACTCAGGGCAGTCAGGTAGCAGAAAGACGGATAGCAGTGAGGGACAAAACGAACATCCAAGCCACACGCCCAGTGACCAGACCACATCTCCTAACAGCACATTCAGCTGTGAGCTCACAAGGTTCACAGCTGGTTGGCGGCCCACACCTGTGGTGGCTCTAACTGCCCACGGGGAGATGTGGGAGGGCCCAAGGGTCACATCATCAAGGGGAAGTGGCCCATGACTCATCCTAAGCCAGTGTTCCAGGGATTCCTGGTCACTAGCTTCCCTACCAGATGTGTCTGAGACATCAGACATCTTGTCTCTCTCGACATCCTGTGATTCTGTGAATAATAATGAGGTACATCCTGTTAAGCATCTGTTTTGCTCCTTCAGCTAGTACTCAGGGATACCTGGTAGGTGCTGTGTGCTGATCCCCAGAAAGCTGTTCGGTGACAGAGTGAGGCCATGGGCTCCCCATCCTGCTGCTGTAGCCCCTGCCTCTGCTACCGTGCAAGAACTTCTTCCTGCTCTGGCCTCTCTTGCTTGGCTCCAGGACCCTTTTCTTCCCAGCATCCCTTGCTCTTATCTTTTTCCTGTCCAAAGGGTTGGGGTGGGGGGTGAGTGGGGGTGACCCAAACAAGTATGTGGAGGAGAAAGCCCAGAGTTGGGTGAGAATCTTGGTTCTTTCCCTGAGAAATGAGTAGTTTAACACAAATTAACTTAAGCAGAGTCCATAACTAAAGAAAGAAAGGAAGCTGCTTGGGTTCATTTTCTTAGTCAGCTTGTTCAAGTCTAGCATTAATCTATTCATCAGCTCGGCCCATCAGCAGCGAACATGCTTCTTCAGGAGTTTTCTAACCAAAAAGCAATGCCTCATTAAGTCAAATGTATTAACCTGAGAGCAGTATCGATGTCAGGCAGACTAATGAATGTGGTTATAGGGAACCCACCACGGCCCTCAGAGGGAGCAGGCTGCCATCACGGCCCTCAGAGGGAGCAGGCTGCCATCAGGAGCGCTGCAGCCGGCTCAGCTATGCTAGGATGGGTGAGGAATCACAGAAGCGGGGGGGGGGGGGGCAGAAAACGGACTGCGGTGCATGCAGGGATCATGGCCAATCTTCTGAGGGGTGCCTTAACCACTGCTGGTGTCTTTGGATGTTTATAAAGTTATGTGGCCAAGGAAGGAGAAGGGGCCATGTCCTCACTGTTGGGGAGATGGGTTTAGTTTTTCCTGTGTGTCCCTGAGAAGTTCAGGTACTGGAAACTCAATGCCCAAATTTATGTGTGAGCGGTATTTAGGGGTGGGGGTCTTTGGAGGTCCTGAGGTGAGGGCGTGAGATTGAGGCACCCATGATTGTTCTGTCTTTTGCATGCCGTCCTCTGCTGTTGTTTGTTGCAGCGCTGATCCCTTACCCGATGCTGAGCAGGTACCAGGGCCAGGCTCTTGGGGCTCTCAGCCTCCAGAACTCAGCCCAATAAACCTTTGTTCCTTATAAACTGTCTTTTCTCAGGTGTTCTGCTAGAACAGCAGAAAATGGGACAAACATGGCCTCTGAAATGGGGGTTTGGGGAGGGCAGAAGGGTTGGAATTGAGCATCAGAACTGGTCTTGGGGGCTGGGTCTCCCCATGTGCTGGTAGATGAGGCTCAGTTCTTGCCCCTCTTGATTATGTGGGAACTTTTATCATCACTAAACTCAGCTTTCACGGGCACTCAGCTTGACAGGTGTTTGGGGCCTACGCTTATAGATGAGGAAATGGAGGCCGAGGGCAGGTAAATGACCTGCCCAAAGTCTCCCAACTTGTGGGGAGAGTGGAGGCTGGACGGGCTGCTGCCATAGGAGAGGGTCTCAGCACCGCCACCTCTGCTCCCTGGGCCTTTCCAAGGCTGATTCTGCAGCTGTTTGTGGCTCCCACTAGCACCATAGGATGTGCCCTTCCCACCGCACAGCAACCATGCAGGCTTGGGCAGGTCAAGGCTGAGGTACCTCTAGCACTTGATTTAAATATGGCTGCAGCCCAGGCCTGCCAGGGAACCCTGGCCTTTACTGCTTAATTTGTTTCTTCAATAACACTTGTGTGCCTTGCAGGCCCCTGTAGCGATCACGCTAATGAAGCTCCCGTGCAGCAGGTGCTCAGCAAGCCCTGGGCCCTCTGCTCTGAGCTGAGGCCTGTTCCATCCAGCTGGACTAGGCAGGCAGATCATAGAGGGGCAGGTCTACTCTTCCTGATACCCACAGTCCAAGCATCTCCCCTGGGGTCCACCGGTGCCTGGCTCCAATACAGACACAGCTATCATTAGGTCTCCCATATTCTGGAGCTCATACCTTCGCTGGGGTGAGAAGCTGAGGGCATTAGAAAGTGTCTGTGCCCAAAGACTAGGACACAGAAACAAAGGGAAGGGTCTGGAGACAGAGATGGGTCCACTAGGAATGGCACAGAGCCACACTGGTGGGTCTGCGTGGAAGAGGTGCCAGCTTGCCTTGGGACAAAGTGGAGTGAGCTCTATAAACTAGGCCAGGTCAGCTAGGAGACTAATTTAAGGGTGAAGTAAGGGGAAGGAGAGTAGACATTCATATTTATAGTTATGTAAAACCCCTGGCCACCCCATGTCCTACTTACTGTCAGTCCACAAGGGAGTGCACATATACTAGGTATGTCTGTGGGGCCCCATAATGAAGATCTTACTCTACCTAAAAATAAAGCAATTTCTAGAAAGTGGTATCAGGAGCCCTACATTTCAGGTAAAGAAGCCAAGGCTCACAGTGGCTGAGTGATTTGTCAGGATTCACCCCCAGGTGTCTCTGACCCAGGCCCCTGATTCCTCACTGGCTGTGGTGCTTCCCCTGTTGATGGTCCTGCTGGACAGCATTCCTTCGCCCTGTGAACTGTGGGCATCTAGAACTGGTGGTGCTGGCCACACTCCTGCCTGCCTCTGCTCTTAGGCAGCACATCTAGTAGGTCGGAGGCATGAGGACCCCTATTTGCTGGCTTTACCTACAGAGGGGAAGGCCCTGCCTCTCATGTCAGCATGAGCCTCAGGGGGCTGGTGCAGCCCTGTGGCGACTCCTGCCTCCCAGCTGGGGTTCCTGTCTCTCACAGTGAGGCCAGGTGTGCGCATGTCTGAGCTCTGAGCATTCTGCGTATGCACTGAGGTTGGGACTGAAGGGGTGCACGCCTGGTGTCAGATGGCTCAGTGTTGTGTTTAATTACAAAGTTCTCCACTGAACACTGTTCTCTAGGATACATTCTTCCTTGGCAAGGTGCCCCAGTTGTGTCTGTCGGAGTGAGAAGAGACAAGAAACTCAGACTTAGACAGAGGAACATGCTTGGCCAAGGGTGTGCGTTGCTGACTTTACGGAGCAGCAGAGCCTGGAAGACACCCCTGTGGGGCAAGAGAGTTATAAGTTGCCTTCAAATACAGCAAGGGTGGGCCAGGCATGGTGGTGCATGCCTATAAATCCCAGCACTTGGGAGGCTGAGGCAGGAGGATTGGTGCAAGTTCAAGACCAGCTTGGGTTATAAAAGTGAGCTCAAGGCCAGTCTGAACTGCATAGCAAGACTCTGCCTCAAAAAAGACAATAAACAAACAAACAAATAAATAAAATAAAGCCAGGGCTCCCACAGGGATGAAAAAGTGACTATCTCAGTGCGGTCTGAGGGAAAGTCTTTCTAACAGTGAAAGCTGCCCGAGAATGGAAACACACTACCTCACTTGGTGATGAGTCCCTTATCTTTGGGGGTGTGCAAGCAGGACTGAGGTGGCCTTTGCTGGGAGGCACAACACGCGGACAGCCTATACTTGAATCACACATATCGGTTGGGTTTCAGGGTTGCTTCCTTTATCTCTGACTGTCAGTTTCTTCTTCTAGTAAGTGGACCTGATAATGCTACTTATTATCATTTCACTGAGTTGTTATGACACATAAATGAGGAAATACACGTGCCTTAGCTTGTTCCTGCTGCTATCACAGGATAGCCCAGATTGGGAAAGGCTGGGCAAGTTATCAAGAACAGAGCCCATAGCTCACCATTCTGGAGACCTGGAAGTCCACAATCAAGGTGCCAGCAGATCTGTGGTCTGGGCAAGGCCTGTTCTCTGATGTTGTCCTGTTGCTGTGTCCTCCAGAGAGGAAAAATGCTGTGTCCCACTAAGGTGGCACTCCTGCCAAACTTGTCTCAAGTCATCAATCTGGAGAATAAGCATAGAACAGCCATGACTAGATTATTGTGTACCTGGTCTTGTCTCTTAATGCTATCTCATTGGTTCATTGCCTCCAGCCATGGATGTGGAGGGACACAGACGTCTAACCACAGTGACAACTGAAGTACAGAGAGCTAGAAGTCAACCCACTGCCACCATCAGGGAGCTGAGCTTATGCCTTCAGTCAAGGCCTAATGTATTATAAAGGACTCTGGTGTCACATGAGGCAAAGATAAAATAATACTGAGCCCCTTAAAAGTCCTGGTGTACATTCCACTCTGACGGTCAGGTCAGTTTCCAGTTACTTAGTCAAAAGAGTCTTGATCCAAGACCCCTCCCTTAGCCATGGGCCAGTTTTCACTTGTTAATAGATTTAATTTCCCTAGACTCTCTGTGGCTTTTTTCTTTCTTTTTTAATTGACTGTTCTGTGAAAAATATGCTTTGGAAACTTGAAATAACCATCAGAGAACTTTAACTAAATTACATTTTAATCAAGCGGAAAGAAACAACGTGCTTGAAACAAGGGAAACCAGAGCAGCAGTGCATCACCAGGGACAGACAGAAGGGGGAGGGAAGGTGGCTGCTGCGCCGTGGAGCTGTCTTTCCTGCAGGGCCTGTTCCCAGGGGCTGGCTGCTGCCCTGGCTGCTGCCCTGTGTCATGTGGCGTTTCCTGCTCCTGTCCCCACCCCAGCTGTGTCCTTCTCTGAGATAATAGGTATCCCCTGCCACCCAGGCGGTGATGCAAAGAGAAGGAAGATGATGAGGGTCGCACTCTTTCGCTGACCTCTCCCATCCTCCAACTCCCCATCCTGGGCCTTTCTGCTGAGGGCTAGCACCAGAGCACTGTGTATAGATAGGCATGAAGAGGCTCCTTCCTCAGAGCAATTGGCCATGTGCCAGTGTCTTGTTGGGAGAAGCAAAGTCCCCACCTGTCCCTACCCATCTGTCCCCACAAAAGGGCCCCAGGATGGGCTGGGTTCACCAAGACACAAGGCAGCCAGTGTTTGGCAGGGCCTGGTCATGGGCCTGGGCTAGAGATTCAGAAAGGGTACAAGGGCATGGATGGTGTGCCCATAATATCTGCTGTGATTGCAAGAACATGCTTGGGCCTGGAGCATCTGGGTCTCAGAATGAGCAGCTCCACCCTCCCGGGACTCAGTGCCACCCTGCTGGAGACACAGGTGTGCTCAGACTGCCTAAGCCCAGCTGACCGAGAAGGACCGTGGGCTCACCTGGGCCTCTGCCTGTGTCCAGCTACCGCCACCCAGAGTGCCACTGGACTTTCACAGGTTGCCACTATTGGGGGTTGTCTTAGTTACTTTGCTTATTTCTGGAACAAAATGTTTGATATCCAAAGATAGAGAAGCAAAGGTTTATTTGGGTTATAGTTCATAGAGGTTTTGGTCCATAGTTGATGGCTCCAAGACAGGGTGGCCTGGCAGAGGGGCACCACAGAGGAGAAATAGTCCAGGGCAGCTGGCAGGAGAGGGCACATTAGCACTCTTTCTGTCCCTCATATTCTATTCAGCCTACTTACCCTCGGGCAGGTATAGCACTCACACCCTTAATCCCAGCCTGAATTATGCCAAACCCATCAATGGACTGATTTAGTAATTATACACTTTGGATGCAGCCACCTCTGCAAAATCCCCTGAAGACTGAATGAGGCTCTGGGAGCCACCTAGACACATGTCCTAACAGTGACATTGGGCCTTTACATCCTTTGACAAGCCAGCCAGCCCAGGCAGAGGCGCTGGGGTGGCCTGGTTATTCTTGTACTTCCTGGGAAATCTGAGGGAGCTTCAGGCTTTAAAGCAGTAAGAGATACCTGCTATTGAGGTTTAGTAAGGAGGGCCGGAGTCCAAATCCCAGGCCACAGCAGGGACTAAGTAGAACACAGATGTGTTACTATGTCACCACTCAGGTCAGCTGCAATGGGAAGGGGCGGGGGCTGTCATAAAGAAGAGGGACTGGTTTGCTTACCTGTGCTAGAAAAAGCAAGGGCTTTGGGAAGACTGGGTAGTTACCCTCATAGTTCAGGGTCAGCATGTGGGCACAGAGCAGGCTGGGACCTGCTGAAGCTACTGGATCCAGGAGCAGACAGCAGGCCCTGTTACCTGTTACCACTGAGACCAAGTGTTTCATCTTGATTCTGCCCCTTCCTTCCTCTAAGTCTGAGGAGATGGCTCGACCTCTTGGAGACTGAAGTTTTCTCCTACATACAGCAGATCTGGTCTTCCTCCAGGCCAAGGTCATTTTCTGCTCATGAGGACAGAGGTGCAAAAGCTTAGATCTTCCTGGCATAGGCTTACCTGTCGCTTGAGAGGGAGCAGGGACCCCTCAGGTCTGACATTCTGAGCTCGTGGAGGCTCCAAGCCTGGACTGGGCACTAGGGGGCTTTGATTGGGGGCCCACTTCACCTTGTGTCTGTGGGGTGCAGGCCTGGAGCACAGTGCTCCTTTCCCTGCTGCCCCACAAAGGGGAAGGCCCTTAACTGGAGGATATGGGAGAAAGTGTGCCCTGGGCTGGGGATCTCCGAGGTGACCCCGGTCACCCCTGATATTACAGGAGAGAATATCAACTCTTCCCATCCTCATGTCATCTCCAGCCCCAGGAGTGACTAAGGAGCCAAGCAGGTCAGTCCCACCCGCCACGTGGCTTAGCCCTTCCTGGCTGTCTGTAAGGTAGACACATCTTCTAGCTCCAGCAAACTGAGGATAAAGTGAAGGGATGCTCCCCACACCCAATTAGGCCTGCAAAACTCACCACCAGCTTTGCTGAGAGCATTTTCTTCTGCCCTAATTAGATACCTTTCCCAGTGAGTCTCTGCCTTCCCAGAGTCACCTGAAACAGAGCAGCCAGTGCACACTGGGAGGGACTCTCCCAGAATCCTCCCAAGGTCTCAAGAGCCTTTGTTGTCAGTTTGGAGGTAGGGGAGCAGGACAGGTGGGGGTCCCCAGGTCATAGCTTGGTACCCGAGAGGGCACGGCAGTAGGCTGTGGTGCTTTCCACAGTTGTCCCGCTGCATATGGGCAGCTGCGGCCTCAGGCTGCTTTGAGGTGATTGAACTCAGCTCCCTAGATGCCAGGTTCCAGAGAACATAAGCACTGCGTACCAGAGAGGAAGCTAACATCCCAAGAGGTCTGGTTAGGTCTCACATCTAGTGGGTGGCAAGGTCGGTGGTCAGGACAAGGGCCTATGTTCTGACTTGCATACCTCCCACCGGGAGGCCCAGCATACCCTTTGCACCCCAGGGGCCAGAAGACGTGGGGTTTGCTTATGACCTTGCCAGAGGCTAGTGGTGCTCTTGCAGGCCCTCCACACTGCAGGGAGGATGAGAACTTGATAGGGTCAAGAGCAGGGCCTGGGGACAGGGTCTCTCTTTAATATGGTCATTAAAGCCAACACATTAGAGAGGTAACTGCCCAGTCTGGGATCTGGAAGGGGAAAGCGAGGCAGTACAGACCTATAAGGAGGCTGGGTCACCAAGTAGAGAGGCTAAGTGGAGGCTCTTCCTCCTCCTCCTCTTCCTCTTCCTCCTCCTCCCCTTCCTCCTCCTCCTCCTCCTCCTCCTCCTCTTCCTCCTCCTCAGGTTTATGTGGCTCAAGATCCAGTCTCATCTCTGCAATTTCCCTGGGGAGCAGGGAGGGCTCCACTTCTTCTCTTCTGGGAGGCAGGGATGTGAGGCCAGTGGTCAGGGCTGGGGCTGGAGTAGTCACTGTGATTTACATCCAAGCTGAGTTTGGGTGAATTCCTTGAGTCGGGCCCGTGTTCTCACCACTGAGATATTCATCCGATGCTTTTAGCCTCCATAAATCAGTTTTAATAACATAGGCCTTGTAATTACTGGAAAGTCTTGAGGGGAATAAGATACACCTCTGACATAATGAACTAATTATTGCGAGGTAAGTCTGTTGCAGTTGGAAGCAGGGCTGGATTTTGTGGGGGCTCCCTGCTATTCCTGGACACCAGCCTTGGGCTCTGTGACCAATTCTGACATTTACTCAGAGGGACCGGTGGGATGATTCCAGGTAAACAAGACTAGGAGTGATTAGGAAAGGGGACTGCAGCTGGAGTTGTACCTAGGAGTCTCAGAACCCGTATCTCCATGGCCTGGGACAGAAGCAGGAGGGGATGGCTGTGTCACCTTATGGTAGGCACAAGCTGGGTTGCCTGAAGCCCAGGGAGGGCAAACACTGTATTGAGCTGGGATGGGGCCATGTTGGGGCACTCTGGCTTTTGGCTGATGATCTGAGGCTCCCTTGGGTCCCCTGGACAGCCAGAAGTGATTGGGTGTGAAGATGGGCCGGATCTGGAAAGAGTGGATCTAAACAAGGCCCCACTAAGGCAGGTAGGCAGGGTTTGGGGGAGGTGCCAGGTACAGGGGATGAGAAACTGATCCTGATGTTTGCAGACTCTGGTGACAAATGCAATGGTGCACAGGTCAGGCCACAAGCACAGACAAGTGTGCTCTGCAGACAGAAGCAACTCCACCCTGTGGTGCCTGGTGGGAAGTGATGAGGGGACATCCTGACAGTCCCTGGGGGTTGGGGGGCTCAGAGGCACAGGCCTGGGATAGGGAACGGGGTTCCTGGTATAGCTCTGGGCTGAGAAAAGCCTCAGCTCCAGGATCAGGCTATTACCGATCTGGTGTCCCCATGCATCCTGTTGCAGGTACCCTAGGTCTCTCCAACCAGCACAGGGCAGGCTGGGAAGCTGGCAGTGACTGATGCCCTGGACCAGGCTGCCTCAGTGCTACAGATAGGAAGTGCAGGTAAACACTGCTTCCTCACTCGCAAGTGGGACCTCTGAGGTGCATTCTAATCAGCCATATGCACTGCTACTGTAGAACACATTCTACCCACCCTCTTCCCTTCTCAACCTCTGCTGCCTTAGGACTGGGCAAGCCACTCACCCGCTCTGGACTTGGCCTGCACGTCTGTGGAAAGAGACACTTCAACCCTGGAGCCCTTTAAAGCACCTTTCCACTCAGGCTTCAACCGTGGCTCCCCATGATGTTTTCTACACCCCAAACCTGGGCTAGTTGCTCAATTGCCCAAATCAGCCTTCTGCCAGAGGAAGGCAAGACGACACTCGGACAAAGGGACACAGAGGCTCCCACAGATGGAACAATTAGAAAAATAGAATACAGTACTGAGCCAAAAGCTAAAAGTGTGACATAACATGCGTATGTATGCTACATAAATAATTGCATAGATCCATAAATGGAGGAAAGAAATGAATCTTCCTCACAGAAAAATTGCATATAATTTGTACTGCCCACCCAGGAGGCAGAGGTCATCTCTTAGTCTGACCTCACAGGATGGGTTCCCCTTAGTGATTTACTTGGCAGAAAACTGCAGGAAGGGTGGGGGAGGCAGGGAGAAAATTTATGGTTTAGGAACTCGACAGAATTTTACCCAGGGTGAAGATTAATATTGCCTGTGACAAGTCATGTGTCTCCTGGTAGGAAAGGATGAAGCAGGCATTTCACCTCTGTGGGATTCTGCCCCAAACCATAACCCTAGCCTAATCATGGAGAAAACATCAGGCAGGTAGAGGTGGGAAAGGCTTCCACACAGTGTAGCTGGCCAGTCCTCCATGGGACTGTCAAAATCAGAGAACAAGGACAGACTGAGAAGGTGTCCCAGACGGAGAGAGGTAAGGGGATGTGAAAACTAAATGCAATGTGGCATTCTGATGAGAATTTGGAACCGTCATGGTTTGAGGGTTTTGTAAACTGAGTAATACAGTACAGAACACGTATTAAAAGGTTATTTGATAATGAACCACCCAAAGAATCATATCCAAGAGCCAGCTAGATAGCTCAGCAGATGAAAAGCATGTGCAGGCAGGTATAGGGGCTGGGAGTTCCATCTGGGATGCTGGCCTTGTCCCCATGGCATGCTGAGAGGGCAATTGAGACTTGGTGTGGTGGCACGTCCCCATGGCATGCTGAGAGGGCAATTGAGACTTGGTATGGTGGTGCATGCCTGTAATCCCACCTCTGAGGTGGCTGTAAACAGGTGGATCACTATGAGTCTAATCTACTAGTGAGACCCTGAGCATCCTGTAGACTTTTCCCTAAAATAAAATAAAAAATAAGGAATCATATACAATGAGTGTAGGAAATTTAACCACATACTAAAGACCAAAGAATCCACTGGATCCGATGACAGTGTCCCATGCAGGCCTCTTTCATAGATCTGTGCTGGGAAGGCCCCAAGGTCATTGATGGAAGCTAGAAAGTCTGTGCCAGTGGGTTGAAGGGTCTGTGCCAGCAGGCTGAGGGATCTGCACGGGAGCCAGGAAGCTCAAAGGAAGGACCAGAGCTCCTCTAAAAGCACCATAGCCGTCCTCTGCGGCAATGAGGTCCTGAGCTCCTCCAGTGATGAGGGAAGCTGAGTTTGCATCAGGAAAGCCAATGTGACAAAGTTCTCCAGGAGGCTGAGCAGGGCAACATCTTCCCCTCCAGAGCCAGGAAGCAAGGCTCAAGATGAGGACCAGAGCCTCCCCAAAATGAACCACAGCCATTCTCAGTGACAGTGAGGTCCTAAGCTCCTCCTCCAAGGAAAGCAGCCAAGTTCACCAGGAAAGCCAGCAGGACAAGGCACCCCAGGGTAAAGGACAGCTCCTGACAGCTCTGACAGCACCCAACAGCCTCCCCACAGTATCTTTAGTTCTGCCTCTGAGGCTGCTGGCAACAGTCCTCAGGTGGGCCTCCCATACCCAGCACCATGCTAGTTCAGTCCAGCTGGCTATAGCAAGCTGACCACCAGTTGGCAATCCACCGCAACTGAAAACATCGACCTAGAGGAAAAACCAGGAAAACCCAATGAAGTAGGTGCACTGGTGAGTAGTAATGTGCCAGCATTAGTTTCTTTCCTTTACAAATGAATCCTGGTTATCTAACATGAGAGAGAACTAGAAAGGGGCTGTAGGTGAGCTCTCTGTAGCCTTTACACACATTTGCTGTAAATATAAACTCTTTTCAAAGATATATTAAAGAAAAGTACCCTCTTGGTTGTTCAATAGCATTTGAACAAAGAGAAACCCAGAAATGAGACCTGATGTCTCATTTCTACTGGCATCATTTCTACTGGCATTCTACTGAGAATCCTGACCAACAGAGGCACAAACAACTTAGGCCTCTATTTTTCTCACCTATGAAACATGAGGTAGTGGGTAATATGCAGGTTAAACAGAGCTCCAAAATGCTACATGTCCAGCTTCCCCAGTCGGTCTCTCCTTGGTGTCCTCAGTGTGTGTGGACTACTCAGAAGTTGCCATGTGGCTGATGGTTCTTTAAGCTTCATGTTCCAGGTCAGGATGGGCAGCACTGACCCCCACCAGAGTCCACAGACCTTATCCGTTCTGTGATTTTTCCCATAATACCCTTTGGCCACTCTGCTCCCAGTTCATAGGCCAGAGCTTGTCATATGACCCACAGAGAGGATAGAGGGCTACCAAGTGTTTCCATTTTATTGGCTAGAGCATGTCACATGACTCATTCTGAGGTGGTGGGATATGCAATGATTTTGGGGGAGGGAAATTATTGTCCTCAATTCAATAGAGGTTCTTTTACGAAGTAGGGAATGATAACTGTCAGTGAGCAACCTGCAGTCTCTTCCTCAGTGTTTTCTCTCTCATTTTCATTAGGTCACTGGATCTGCACAGTGACACATTTGCTGTTGTAACCCAAAAGTGAAAAGCTGTGCCCAGGATGCACAGCAACATGTTTGCTGAGCCAGGCTTACACCTACCAGCGGGCCCAGGGCTCTTGGCAGCTCCCTCAAATCTGAGCTCCTGTTCCTCTTGTATTTCTCTCTTTTCTCTGTCCTAAGTCTCCGTCTATCCAGGTCAGCATACCAGCTCAGATGAGCTCCTTTCTGCAGCGAGCACGTTTCTGCAGCGTGGAAAGGAGAGGGCGCTGGTCCTCTAGCTGTGCTTTTGACACCACTTTACAGCTGAACTCCACTTTAACTAAACTACTATTGAACGTGCTGCACTCCTGAACATCGCCGGGGAGGTGCTTTGAAGGGATCTTCGTGGAGGATACTTAAGCAGCATCCATCACAATTAGGAAGCACACCTATATTTTGACCCAGTCATTCTATTTTTTTTAGAAGTTGATGGTGTTTAAAAGCTCAAGGATATGCATTTATGCAAAGAGGATTTCTGGAGCAGTCTTCATAATGGCGAAGAATGAAAAACAAAAAACGCATTGGAGACAGCCTCAGTGTCCAACCACAAGAGATTGATTAAATAAATAATGGAACATCCAGACTCCTGAATACTCAGCAGCCATTAAGAAGATTGAGTTTGGTTTCTACGCCCCGGCATAGGAGGAACTCCATGACATATTTTTGAGTAGGGAAAACAAGTTTGAAAAATACAAACAGCATGATGCAAAAGCATTCCATCCATCTTGGCTTGTGTACAGATAAATATCAGGAAGGATATGCACCTTTGTAGAGAGACCCTTGGGGGAATTCATCATGGGCGTGTGACTCCTATGCTTCTATTCAAGGCCATTTGTACGTCAGCTTCCGTACTTTCTAGTCTGCTCAAGAACATCACCCTAGCAACCTTCATTTCCTTTCTGTGTTAACAACGTCTTGCTCTCCATGGGGTCACTCACATCAGTGTTCAAGCACGCCACCATTTATCTTCAGAGCCAAAAAGAATAAAACATAAAAATAAAGTAAGATCCTCTCCGGCTACAGATGCAGGGCTGTGCTTCACCTGCAGTCAAAGCCCTGGGAAGCATTGCCTTCTTGGCCACCTCCTTCATCTCCGCTCTCTCCTTGCACCACTCAGAGTAGGATTCCATCCTCAGCCCTCCACCTCACGCAGCTCTTGTGAAGGTTGATAGGTTCTGGCCCTAGTATGAATTGCTGAATCATTATGGTGGTCATCTAATATGGCTGAAGCCCTTAAAACAACAGCTTATCTTCCCAAAGACCACCTCCCCCTTCTTCTCCAACTCAGCCCAGGGTACAATTTCCTTCCACTTGTCCCGCCACCTCCAGGAAGGCCGCAATCAGCTCCTCGGGTAAATCTAAACATCCTCCTCAAATCCCACCCCTGGTAAAAGGTCATAAAAGCCTCAGCCTCCCTTTGTTCCAATTCAGAGAATTCCTTTTCTTCCCCGAGTTCTCTCCATGTCCTCCAAGACAATAAAGCCCTTTTCCCTTTTTCCTTCTGCCTGTTTCTCGGCTGCAACACCACGGAAAACCTATCAAAGGTGACTGGCAGCTTCTGTGTCATATGCAGTGATCGGTGCAGGTGTCATCTTATTCAACCCAACACTCTTCCTTCTTGAAAGGTTGTCTCTGTCCTGTGTTCCCTGGACCCCACCTCCTCCTGGCTTGCCTCTTACCTTCCTGGTAGCTTCTCCTCCTTTCCTTTGCTGGGTCTGTCTTGGCTCCTCCACCTTTCGATCCTGTGCTGAGCCTGTGCTCTGCCTCTGGTCCTCTCCTCCAATCTCTCCTTACTGTTTTGAGGGCTTCACCAGACTTGTGGTCCTGGCAAACTGATAACCCCACATTTATATGGGGCTTAGACCTTTACCTGCAGCCCACGCAAATGCCACATCTGCACTTGGCTGCTCTGCATGCATCCCAAACTCACACGTTCCTGCTGAGCTCCACTCTCCACTTGTCTCAGAACAGCCTCGCAGGAAAGAACATATTTTACTCTATGACAGACTCTGAAAAAGATTAAGACACAAGCTCCTTATTGGGAGGAAATATTGCAAAGCTCATAGCTGACAAAGTGTTTGCATTAGACTGAGTAGAGAATTCTCAAAACTCAATAATGCAATACACTCCAGCTGAAAAAGTGGGCAGAAGACAATGGGAGAGTGGATCTACAACTGGACAATGACCAGACCATTTTGTGTGGAAAAAGGGACCTTTGGTCTAGGATCTGTAGCAATGACTGTAGAATGCCTATAGGAAGTCCCCCAAGGTGACAGACTTTCAGGAAGTCAAACCTTTACCTTCAGTGACAATCAGGGAGCTAATCCATACCTCCTGCAGCAGGCTGTCCCAAAAGGCTGGGACTTGACTAGGAACTGAAAGCTTCTCAAGTTTTGTTCTTATCTCAGTTTAGACCAACTAGAGAAAGGCAAATGTGCTCCGCCGACCCCTCACTGAGAGAGCTTGACCTTCAATTAACCTGCAGCTTCCCCAGGCCAGAAAGCTCCTATCAGGGGCACAAAGGAAGCTTGGTTTTGTTTTTTCCTTCCCATAAACATCTCTTATTCTTTAGCCTGTCCTTGAGTCTTTGCCCACATGCAAGTGCTGGTGGCTGCTTACTTTGCTGTAGCGAGCTCAGAGTGAGTAGCTTTTCGCTGTGCTCAGTTGGTTGGTCACTGTTTATGGTCATAACAAAAGGACCACTTCACTATGAGGGTGTACAGATGGCGAATGAGCCCATGCAAAGATGCTGGACACCACTAGCCTTGAGAGAAAACTCACAGTGAGATTTTACTACGTGCTTACTAGAGTAACTAGAATTAAAATACAGTAATGCAGCAAATGCTGGTGCAAACGTTCAGAAGTGGGTCATCCACACATTGTAGGTGGTGATAAGGACCACATAGCTGCCCTGGGTGAGAGTCTGGAGGGTTTCTCATGAAAGCCTACTGATGAGCTCGTACCCTTGGTCATGGACATTCCTGCTGAAGTATCAGTTAGCTGGTACACATTGCTGCCTGGGCAACTCTACTGATACAAGGCTTTTGTTTGTAAGGCTAGCCAGCTCTTGTGTGTTTAGGGATGGTGGGCAGCCCTCCAGCACTGTGCTTGGTACTATTTTATTTTTCAGTACTAGGGACTGAACCCAGGACTTTTATTCTGGGCGACATCCCAGTTCCACATATAAAAGGCTGTTTTATTTTGAGACAGCTTCTTGTTAAGTTGCTATATTGCCCAGGCTGGGCTCAAATTTGTAGTCTTCCTGCTCCAGCCTCACAGCGTGCTGGGATTACAGACATGTGTCACCCCATCAAGCTTGTTTGGAGCTATTTGATATGGCAGAATCCCCAAAAAGTATAAGCATGCAAAACTATAAATTGAATACAAAAATAAACTCATTTATTTTATTTTATTTTTAAATGAACTCATTTACAGGAAGAAATTGGAAGCAAGAAAAGCCAGCTTTGCTTGGTTTGACCCCAGCTGGGCATAAGTACATCTGGCATTGGATCATTCACTGCTTTGCATGTGTTATCAGTAAGGAGTTTGGGGTAACAAATCAGCTTTAAGAGGCAGCATTTCTAAAGATCTTAAACGTGAAAATCATGAATAGTGGCAGAAACTCATTGCATGTATGTAATGCATATGTGTAAATGGACACATTTATAATGCATACAATTGTATATCTCTCTACATACCTACATGCACATACATAGTCATCTATCTATCTATCTATCTATCTATCTATCTATCTATCTATCATCTATTGAGATTTATATGTTTGTTTGTAAAGCCAATGACAGGGATTGAGACAAAGGCCCAGGACCACGGAGTAAGGACTGTCTCTATAGAAGAAACGTATGCTGTGCTTCACCAAAGGATTTCCTCATGGCTTCCCGGAAGCACTGCGCTCTCCTGGGATCCTCAGAACAAGCCTTGGGTTTCCTAACAGCAGTTTCTTCCCACGCTGTGCTGCGACCCTGGGAGTGTAAGCACTGTCCGCTTTGAGGGCTGCCTGAGCCCAGCAGAGGGTGTGCAGGTTCCCAAGTGGCACGGGCAGTGCTGCGCTTGGCGCCGTGAGCACACGAGTGCAGATGCCCCAGCACCATGGGCTCTCCCGGAGGAGGCCTTGGAAGAAGCGCTGCTCAGGACCCACAGCCTAGGCACGCTAGCAGGACCCTGTTGGCTGAGCTCAGATCTGCCCAGCTCAGATTCAGGAAGTCCCTCTGGCCTCACTGCCTCACGGACATCCAGAAGGGCCCAGCTGCAGGAAGAGAGGTGCAGAATAGGGAACCCCCTCTGCCCCACATGTCACAGTGCATATCCTACAAGAGGGATTGGTAAAGCGCAAGAGGGTGAGCCCTGGTTATACCCAGAGCGGACAGATGATGGTGAGTGACACCTTTTCAGAGGCTCATGCTCCCTCCAACCAGTGAGGATCCCTCTGATACAGGGGAAAAATGAAACTCCCAACTTGAAAGATACTTGGACAAGTTTGTGTTTTCTAAAACTGAAGAATGAATTTTAGGAATGAGAGGGAGGTTTAGAATAGAATATTTATTTGGAAAGAAAATTTTGGTCCAAGAGAGGAACAGAAGGGGAGCCCTAGTGGGTTACCCAGGAAATTGTCTTTTCTTAGGGGTCTTATAAGGCAAAACCATGTGATGGGGCGGGCCTAAGGCAAAAACCATTGGAACTCGCTTAGGTGGGCATGAGGCGGGACAAAGCTATGGTCGACCAATGAGATTACAAGCACCATTGCTCAGGTAAAATTGATTAAATCGGGATCGAATTGGGAAGCAAGTCACATAGCAAGTGGGCATGAATATGGAATAAAGGTTGTTTCTGTTAGGGCTGGGTTTCTGACTCATTTAGGCTCTTTTAGGGTGATTGATACCCACTTAGAATATCAATCCCTGATATACATCCTTAAGGAAGTATGTGGCTGTATATTCTTACTCTTTTGTCTCAAGGTCTGGCTCACAGCAGGGGTGTGTGTCTCTTGCAAAGCTGCATAGTCATGTTGAGTTTTATATTGTCCTCGAGGGCCTGGCCCTGTCTGACTGCCTATAATATTTCTAGCTAATTTAACTTCCTACAACAACTCTACCACCAGAGCCACAAAACCCACCTGAAATCTTCTGGATGTTAAGTAGGCAGAAAAAGACACATGTTCTTGGCAGAGGGGACACCACATGTAAGGCCCTGAGGTGGGAAGGACCAAGGCCAGCCCCAGCTCATCAAAAAGGCTCTTGTGGTTGGGGTGGAGGCATGTTCAGACAGCATGATCTTGAGGCTGGAGAGAGGCAGAGTCAGGCTAGGTGGAAGCTGTGACTTCATCCTCCAAGCAAGAGGAAGGAGCGGAGGCTGCTGTCTGTGTCCTTCCCCATTGCTCTGGAGAAAATGAGGACTCGAGGAGCCAAGGAGGAGGAGGAGGCCAAGAACTTGCCTTGGAGAAGAGACCACAGCTCCCTCCGGGGATCCTCACCTCTCGCCCCGGCTGTGCCCTAAACCATCCCTTTTTTTATCCTTTTTATTTTGCATGTGCTGCCCCGCCCAACAGCAGGCCCCTTCCCAGCATGCCCATGGGGTGAAATCCTATCACTCTTCTCAGTTAAGTTCAAGGTCACCTTTCCAGTGCAGCCTCTCTGACTTCCAGGGGCAAGGTCAGACAGGTCATGCTTGGGGGTTCTAGCACCATGTAGGACCCTAAAGCCAGCACCCCTCCTGCACAGGCTCACCTGTTCCTGCTAGTTCCTCTCCCAGCAAGTGTGGAGTTCCTGGGGGATCCAGTCACCTGGGGGTTATGAGGTCTTTAACAAATGGCCCTGAGTGAGTACATGAATGAGTGACTGATGGAAACCATCTGACCACGGAGAAGCCAGAGGACTACAGCACTACCTCCTGTTCCTGAAGGTGCCACCCCACAAGGGGGAATTTGGGGATCTTCAAATGACACACAAAGACGATGTCACTGTGATTCCTTTAAAAGCAGCTTTCCCAAAATGTAAGCGGCAAACTATAAAACTCACTCTTTTAAATTGTACACATCTGTGGCTTTTAGTATATTCATAGAGCTGAGGAACAACCACCATCTGATTTCGGAACATTTACCACTTCCAAAAGAAGCCAGTACCCATTAGCAGTCACTCCCCATTATCGCTCCCCCAGCCTGGGCAATCACTAATCCACTTTGGGCCTCTCTCTGGAGTTGCCTGCTCTACACAGTGCATACAAATGCAACCACACAATATGTGTGTCTTTTGTGACTGGCATATTTCACTTAGTGTAACATTTTTAAAAGTGAGTTCGTGTTGTTACATGTAATAGTACTGCATTAATTTCTATTATGAATAATGCTCTATACTCTGAGGATATACACTATTGTTGTTTATCCATTTATAAACTGATGGATATGTGGACGGCTTCCAGGTTTTTTTTTGCTACTACCACTACGAATAATGCCTCTGTGAACGTTTGTGTGCATTGTATTTTTGTAGAACGCCATCTTTTCATTTCTCTGGGGCATGTACCTGGGTGTGACATTTGTGGGACCATGTGTTACTCTTTAACTCTTGAAGGAACCACAACACTGTTTTTGAAAACATCTGTGTTATTTCACACTCTACCCAAGGAATGTGCGTTTTTGTTAACACTTACTATCGTCCATTTTTTAATGATAACTCTCACAGTCAGTGGGAAGAGGCAGGCCACTGTGGCTTGGAGTTGCCTTTTCCGGATGACTGATGATTCTCAGCCCCTTTGCATGTGATTCCTGCCCACGTGTAGGTCCCCGGAGAAATGCCTGCTCAAATATTTTGATCGCTTTGCCAACTGAGTTTTTAAAAGTTTTTGTTTTTCATTGTTGAGTTTTAAGAATTCTTTGTGTATTGTGGATACCAGTCCCTCATTAGGTATGCCATTTATTTGCAAATACCTTTTCCATTCTGTAAGCTGTCTTTTCACTTACTTCACAGTATTTTCTGAAGCAAAGAAAAAGAAATGTTCAGCTCTGATGGAGTCTGTTTGGTCCTTTGTTTCTGTCATTTTTGCCTGCGATGTCATAATTAAGAAGTCATTGATTGTTTAATTCACAGCCACAAAGATTTGTTCCTATTTTTTCTCCTCTTTTTTTCTGTTGTAACTTTTTTTTTTAGATATTTAAAAAATTTATTTCTCTTAAACCTCATTTATTTGTTTGTGTTACGGCTGGCTCAGCCCGCCCTGGGGTGGGGGTGCACAGCATGTGGTGCCAGGGATTGAGGAGCTGTCGCAGCGCTGGCCTTAAGTTTCCTCCGCAGGCGCTTTAGACCACTGAGCCATTTCGCTGGCCCTATGTTTTAACTTTGCATTTGGTCTGTGGTCCATGCTGAGTTACTTTTTATGTAAGGTGTGAGGAAGGGGTCTAGCTTCACTCATTTGGGCATCCAGTTGTACCAGGCTCATTTGTTTAAATAGTTAATTCTTTCTTTACGGAATCTTGGCATCCTTGTGGAAAACAACTGCTATTATGAACCTTTCATTTGTAGACATTATGTTGTGGTTTGTGTGGCTGAAAATGTGGTTTCCTCAGTTTCATTTTTAGAGTGTTCACTGCCCTAAAAAGCAGTCTGTAAAACACAAATGATATCTCTATATTTTACATTAGTGTACAATGCATTAGTGATACACTGAACTTGTTTCTTAATTCTAGTAGTGTTTTTCGATGGACTTCTTAGGGTTTTCTATACTGCAAATTATTTAATATATGAAAAGAAATAACTTCACATCTTCTTTGCAATATGAGTTTGTTTCATTTCATTTTCTTACTCAGTTGATCTGGCGGAAACCTCCAGGACAATGTTGAATATAAATGGGCAGAGTGATATCCTTGTCTTTCTTCTTGCTATTGGGGAAAAAAGTACTCAACTTTTGCTACTAAGTGTGGCGTCAACTGTGGACTTTCCTTCCCTGATCTCTATGAGCTGAAGCCCCTTTCTGCCATTCTTATTAGGGACGAACATGTCAGGAACAGAGAGATCAAATCTCCTTTTCAAAGACACACAGCCAACAGCCTTGACAGGAAGCCTGAGTTCTAATAGCTACAAAACACCGTGAGATGCTGCATCAGAGCATCTGGTGGCCACCAGGTCCATGGGCACAGTGTGCGCCTGGCACCAGGCCCTGGACACTGACTCAGCTCCTGTAACCCTCGCTGCAACCCAACGAAGTAGTGACTTGTTCCTTAACATTTACTTATCCATAGTTCTATCATGTTGTATTTTCTTATCATAAAGGAAAGTATGTGTTTGTTTTCAAGAATTCAAATATTAGAAAAGTATAAATATCAGAAAGCATGATGTGATCTGGATATGGCTTGAGTGTGCTCCCTGTGGATTCATGTGTTGGAATTGAATCCACATCGTGAGAGACTAAGAGATGGGAATAGTGTAGCGATGGCATTCAGAGGATTTTAGGGAGCTGTCAGAGTAGGGAACCATGATTTAACTGTGTAGCTCTATAAGAAGATTTAGAGAGGATAGAAAAGACATGCTTGTGTGTTTCCTGTCTCTTACTCCCAGAAGTCTATTAGCAAGAAGGGCATACCTAGACTGGAGCCCTTGAACCTCCAGATTACAGCCAGAAAACCTTCATTTCTTTATGAAATTATCCAACATCAGATAGTTCTATTTTTAAATGTATTTAGTATATAGTGTCTACAGGGTCTCACTGCACAGATCAGACTTGTAGTGATCCTTCTTGTTTTTCGGCCTCCCAAGTGCTGAGATTATAGGCACGCACCACCACACCCAGTCTCAATTGCTATCTCAGTGTATCCCGGGGGCAGGGCCAGCACAGCAGGCAGGGGATTGAACCCTGGTCCCCGTGTCTGCCTAGGCAGATGCTTTAATCTACTGAGCTATCTGACTGGCCCTGAGATAGTTCTTTATGGACCACTTCAACCTCCACTACCCTTATTCCCATTTTACAGATGGAGAAACTAAGCCCTTCAAGTTGTTTCTACATGGCCAAGTCTTTGTTCTATAAGCATGCAACTGGGCTCTTCACTTGCATAATGTGATACCAGCAGCTCAGAGGGTTGGGAGGGAAACGAAGGCCTGGGGGGAGGTTCTGGGGTGTCAGAAAAAACTGGGCCATGTAAATGGACTGTGTTTCTTCTGGTTAAGTGCCTGAAAATCAGTTCAACTGGAGGCCTAGAGGGTGCCTGCACCCTGGCCAGGGATGGTAGCAAGGAACAGTGATCTTGGCACAGTTTAAATAGAGGTGTTCTGGGTAACCCAGATGGAGGTGGTGTGTAGAGAGCTGGGGGGGGGGGTATGGTGGGGGAGATGTTCCACAAATTTGGGCTGATGGATCACCTGGGTAGGTGCTTCTGCCCCTGAAACCCCTGCTCAGGATAGCAGAGGACAAATTATTTCTCTCACCGTGACTATCTGGATCGGGCAGGTCCATTTTTCTTTCATTTCTCTGCCTCTCAGGAAAGTGTCCTCTCCAGGGCCCACTTGTCTAAGTGGTGGATTTATTTGGTGGCTCCATGAGACCTGGGCCCTGAGTGTCTGCTGGGTGGCTTCCTCCATGTGATGTGTGATCAGGGGCCCACCACTTGCTCACGGCCATCCTCCCCCTCGCTGCCTCCTGTGTCCCCTTGTGTGCTGGAAGTTTACAACCCAAGGCCCAGGCAGAGAGCTCTTCAGTGTGCTGTCTGGGAAGGGCAGCTCCACAGAGACCCCGATTTCCCCAGAGGAGACTATTTCACAGATATGCAGTGAAGACGCCAGGCTGGTGGAGTATCTTCAGAGGTGGGGTCCCTGTACATACCAGTGGAAGCTAGTAGGGACAGTGCTCCCGCACTCAGGTCTGGCCACCAGCTTCCTGCATTGATCCTCACCCACTTCTCACTAGCACACTCTTCTGCAGACTGTGGACCAAGCATAGAGAGAGGAAGGCCTTGGCTCGGTCACGCAGACAGGAAGTAGCCCCATGGAGTCAGCCTAGACACCAGGCTCCACACACATTTACAAAGGCCAGCAGTAATCCCCAGTCCCCTCAGCAAGGACCAGCTGAAGCAGGTTCTCTGTTTCCATGCAGCCCCATATTAGGGAGAAAGACAGAGCCCTTGGGAAACCACTGCTGGAAATGAAAACAGTTGTGGGATAGGCCAGGAAGAGCTCTGAGGACATAGGTTGGGACTGGGTGGATCACATAGGACTGTCCCAAGGACACCCATGGCTCTTCCATCGAGAGGTAGAGTCTCTGCCACATGATATGGAATGGGACTGGCCTTGGCCAATAGAGTGCATTGAAAATAACACCATGCCTACAGCCGTGTGTCACAGGTGTGGCTACTCTCTGTTGGCCCCCCACCTATATTCTGAGAGCAAACCTAGTAGCCCCCTGGTGGAGGAGAGGACCAGGAACCTTGTGATTCCAGGCTGAGCCAGATGATCCCCACTGACCTGTAGAAAGAAAGTTGGCAATCAGTTTCTATGACTGTGAGAAAACACTTAAGAAAATCAACTTAAAAGATGATAGGGTTCAGTGTCAGAGGTTTCAGTGCAGGGCTAGTTGACCCGGTTCCTTGCAGGCTGGTGGCGAGACAGAATATTATGATAGAAGCATGTGGTGGAGCAAAGGTACTCATCCCATGGTGGGCAGGAAGTAGACCAAGGAAAGGAGGAACTGGAGAGAAGAAGTCCCCTTTAACCGAACATCCTAAGTGACCTTCTTACTCCAGCTCAGTCCCAGCTCCTGAAGTTTCTACCACGTCCCAGGAGTCACCATGTGAAGACCAAGCCTTCAACACAAGCTCACACACTTGGAGAAACTCAGGCAGAGGAAATACTCAGAGGAGCCCAGCCTGAACTGGAGCTCCCTTCCAATTGTAAACTAAGTAAAACATGGTTTTTCACACAGTAACAAGTACTGATACATGGGCCCTTTGTGTTTATCTCTTGTCTGTCTGTCTGTCTGTCTGTCTGTCTTCTGTGTCTGTATGTCTTCAGGTCATGAAGAGCTAAAGCAGGGACCAGGACCTAGTGTGAGACACTACAGATCAAAGGGTTAATCTGCCATGCATAGACTCTAAAGGTCTGATGGTTGAGGGCTTTCATCAGGATTGGGAGATGGACGAATGATCTGATGAGTGAATGGAGCCAGGGAACACCAATTAAGGGCCCCTAAAGCAGGAACTTGGGGATCCTGGGAAAAGAAATTAAGAAACTTGCTAAAGATCACAGTTAGAACACCCAAGGGACAGAATTCAAACACATACTCCCCTGGAAGCCTAACTAGGCTCCCAACCCTACATCCCTTACCCCTTGGGTCCCAGGAAGAAGAGACCCTGATTTGGATCAACTTGGGGAGGGTCTCCTGTCTGCTGTCTCTGCTGATATTGCCTCTGAGTATCCACAAGAGCAGGGAGTGCTCCTGCCAGGGTTGGTGCTCTGGAAAGTTGTTGTTACTTGTCTCCTCCTGGGAAGCCACTGGGCTCAGGATGGGGACCTCAGCATCTCCAGCGGTGGAAGAGCCGACCAGGCCCACAGCAAAAGCTCTGACTCAGCAGTTTCTCAACCATCACCAGGTTGGCAGTGCCACAGTCCAGTGGGAGGATGGCTGCTGGGCGAGCCCGGAGACACCTTGCAGCAGGGTGATCCATTCTCTCGGATAACAACAACTCTGTGTGATTTGCTGTGAGGGCAAGATGAATATCCTACATTAGGGAGAGGACGGGGAACCTGGAATAAACAGGCTGTTGAGAACAGAGTCTCCTGCCCTGAACAGCCATCTCAGACTCTCCCTGTGACTGGTACCTGGGCCAGCAGCTCCTGAGAGCTGGCCTGCCCTTCACCTGGGTGCCTGGGATCTTAGTCAGGGCCCAACTCCCAGCAGGCCTTACTTGAAATGAGTGCTTAGTCATGGCTGGTTGGTACAATCAATGCAACCCCGATGCTTCACTTTTAGAAGGGCAAGCACAAACCCCAGGGAAATCTTACGCACCAGCCTTGCTCTGGGAAAGGGAAATAGAAAGTATTCTAATTCGAAAGAGTAAATGTCAGGGGCTTGGGAAGGATTCTGAGGTTCTGAAAATAAACGCCAATATGAATAGAGGGAGGGAAAGCGGGAGGAGGTAGAAGCAGAGGCTGGGGAGAAGTAGAGTGTGGGAGTGGGTGGAGCTGCTCCCCAGGTATATCCTCAGGGAACCTCATGTAAGGGTTCAGCCAACCCTGCTCTGGGTATGCTGGAAAAGGTGCCTTGATGAAGGACAGTAGTGCCACTTGGCAGAACATGCCAATGAGGAATCACCTTCTTCAAATTATTATAGATAGGGCTCAGTGGCACCAGGGCCTATCTATCAAGCACAAGGTCCTGAGTTCTATTCCTGGTACAGAAAAAAAAAAAAATTATTATAGACAGCTAAGTTAGGGAGAAATATTACAGACAATCAGACTGGGCGAGGCCCTCAAGGGGAGTCAGCGTAGAGGAAAAGAACGCATTGCAACTGTGGCTGGAGGCTTGTCTTTTAGAGGCCAGGTCTCAAGATAAAGGTGGAATGACCAGGCCTAGGGCCTCCCCAGGGGGTTAGGTAATTGGCATCATCTGGCCTAGTAAAGTCTAGATTGACGTTAGTCACCCCAGTGTGGGACCACGATGCTCTGGTCTATTCTTTCCTAAAGAAGATCTTTCTTCTTTCCATGTCGGCTTGCTGCATGAGCTGCTTTGCCATTGGATAATGTTACCTCAGCTGCTGTACTTGCAATCTCACTGGTTAATCCTAGTTTTGACCTATGCTATGTCAACCTCATGATGATTCTGCTCTATCAAACCTCCTTTGGGAAGAGGGCTCCTTGGCAACCCGCTCTCGGATCCCCTCCTGCCTCTCAGGAGCTGCCTCTCACAGTACAGTTTTCTTACTCATGACCTCTGTTGTTCCTGAGAATTCATTCTTTGAGTTTAGAGACCACAAAACTCCATGTAATTGACAGCCAGCAGGATGGGAGCTGCATTTCACTCCCCTGTATCCAAACCACTCATCGGAGCTCTGACCATGTCTGGGAGGTTCAGTGCGTGTAGGGTCAGTTTTCCAGCCCCTGCCTCTCTTGTGGCTCTGACAGGGCCCTGAGCTCACAAGAGGGACTCCTGATACTCAGTCATTTTATGTATGTATGTATGTATGTATGTATGTATGTATTTATTTATTTATTTATTTATGTATTTATTGATTGAATGGACTCAGGCTGGGCTGCTCACCTGTCAAAGCCAATACTCAGGAGAAACAAGTTGATGAGAAAGAAATCAGTTATATTCAAGTGCTGGCATTCTGAGAAGATTGAGGGGCTACTGCCCCATAGAGCTATCTTAGGAAACTCAAAACCACAGAGTTTTATAGGAGGGGAAAGCAGGGATAGGGGGACAGGCAGGCGAGGTGTTGGGTGGGAGTCCTTATCACCCAGGAGTGTTTCTCCTTTGTTTCTGTTCTTCTCTGACAGGAAGATCATGAGGACCTCCGGCTTCCTGGGGCTAGCTAGCTCCTTTATACGGGCTTGCTGCTTTTCTGCAAGTTAAACCTCAGTGCAATTTACAGGTTTTAGGTTCCTTGCTTCACTGAACTAAAGAGTAAGGAGGGCTGTCACACGTTTCTGAAAGTCACCAGATGTTCTTAGTTCTATAAAGCTAAAGAAAGCAGCTTTCCCCTTTAGTATTTAGGTTCAGCTTCTGTTTAGAATTTTGACTTCAGGGCAAAGTGCGAAACTTGCAAAGAGTACCTCATGGATGCTTCTGGTTCCTTCCGCCAGGCCCCCAATGACTTGGGCCACTCAGTCCTCACTTCCTCTAGGTCTCTGATCCTCCAGGGCCACCTCACCAGAGACACTCCTCACTTCACATCCACAACAGCCCCAGGTCCTTCTCTGTGTCCTCCTTACCCTGCTTCATTTTTTGACGTGGCATTTATCGCTTGACATAGTCCCTCTTGGCTTGTTTGTGTATTGTCTTGCCCTTATACACAGTCCCACAGGTGTGTTGGAACATCTGCATCCAGGCAGCAGCTGGGGCTCAGCCTAGTTTCCAGCTGTGTCCTTGTAGGGGGGCAGGTGACAAATTCAGGGCTACTCACTTCACACTTCCCCCTATGCCTGCCTCACATAAAGTGCTCTCATGGCTCCTGGTGACTGGTGGGGTAAATGAACCCATCAGGCTCAGGCCTACAGCTCTGCCTCCCCACCCCCACCAAGGCCCCCTGCTCTCTGTGCCCCTCTGGTTGTTTTCCAGCTCTGTCTTTTCCTGCTTCTACTTCCCCAGAACCTTAGCACATATGTTCTTCTTCAGTCTTAGACACTTGTCTCAGCCTCCATCTAGCTAGTACCTACTCTGCTGCAGATGTGTATCACTTGTCCTTGAGGAAGCCTTGATTCTTGGGTCTATCCTGACTCCTTGTGCCTGGGGAGTGGGTGTTTCATAGCTCCATGTAAAACTGTAAGGAGCAGCTGCATCCCTGTGCTGGGCATGGTTCCTGACACTACATGTTCACTCAAATGAATGAGTGAATGAATAAATGAATGAACAAATGAATGAATGAATGCATGAATGAATAAATGAATGAACAGATGACGAATGAATGAATGCATGAATGAATAAACGAATGAACAAACAAGTGAATGAATAAATGAATGAACAGATGAATAAATGCATGAATGAATGCGTGAATAAACAAATGATTGAATGAATGAGTGAATGGATGAACAAACAAACGAAGGAACATCAGATGTGTTCCTAAAATACCACAATAACCAGGCTGAAATGCCTGGTCAGAATCAGGGGAAAGAGCAGACGAATACCAGGTTGGGAGTGGGGGTGGGGTTTGCAGAAGGCAGGCACTAAAATGACTGCCTGTTCAGCCTACATGGATGAAGCTGGCATCTTCATTCAGGAAAATACAGGACCACCATCACCTGCTAAGGTGGCTGGAGCGAAGCAGAAAGAGCCCAGGGGACAGGCAGGGGAGCAGCGTCCTTCCCAACACCACCTCTTCCTCCTCCTCCTGGAGCCTCCCCCATTGTCACCCTGTGCAGAGCTCATCCCTTCCTCATTTGCTCTGCACCCTCCATACTCTCTCCTTACTGAGAGTAAGTGCTGGAACCTTATACTAGACCTGTCCCCATCCCCGGGAGGCTGGAAGCTTCTTTAGGACAGGGCCATTACTGATTCATATGTGTGTCCCCATTCTCCATGATGGCTTGGTCCTCTCTGGGCATTGTGCCACTGGACATTTACTCTGGGTATGTTACTGCTCTTTTTCTTGAATTCAGTTTCTTCTATGAAATGAGGTGGTTACGATGTCCTCCACCCTCACTTTGTGTGGGTGAAGTGCTAGGGGTGGCAGGAGGGGCTGCTATCGGGATATTCTGGCTGCAGATATTGTGGGTGGGCTGTGGGCCATCGCTGCGCCTAGATGGGCATCAAGGCAGGCTTTCAGAGCCTTTGGTCCACTTCTTACTCTATCCACTTCCAAATGGATGACATTTACTGGCATTTTCTGGAAGCTGCTCTGAGCCATCACTGGCCTAAGCATTTTAGCTGCACTTTGCATTTTCCCATTTTGCCTTAGCAACCCACAGAGGAGCTGGGATAAAGGTTCTGAGTGAGCCACGGGAAATGAAAACCCTCCTGTCTCCCAGCTGCTTAGAGCTCCTGAGGGCCCTATTGCTGCCAAGGCAAAGGCCGCCTCTGAGCACCAGACTTCCGGGGCCTGGGGGCCCAGCTTCTGTCCCATGCTTCCAGCCCCACCATACCCTCCAGCTGTGGAAACTGAGGTTCAGAAGGATGAGATTTTCATGAGGCCAGGTTAGAAACAGCAAATCTAGTTTCAAACACAGACCTGCTATGTATGTAAACCTTGGGTTTGGCTGGTCTGCTGGTTATCCTGGTGACAAGTCACTCAGTAGGCCTTTTAATACATGACAGAATGCTTTTGTCTACTACATATGTGTCACAGATGGTCGCCTGCCCCTCATACCTAGAGAAGGGTACTTGTTGACCCGTGCATCGGTGACCACTTCCTTCTATTCTCCTTTCCACCCTGTGCTGGGGGTCTCTCTGCTGTTCCAGCTCACCCTAGTTTGCCCCTCATCCCAACTTCTACTCATCTATAGATGCAGCAAGGGCCCATTGGAAGCTCTGACCTGAGGCTGCTGTGTGTGCAGAGGACACAGGGCCTTTGGGGGAGACCAGCAGCTCACTCCCATGTGGTCTGAGGTCCAGCCCAAAGTCATACACACACTTCCTCACTGCCACGTGGTTCTGGAGGGACTAGGAGCAGGCAGCTGGTGTGCCACTTCTGCCCCCTGCTGGGTCTTTACAAGCATCTGGACACAGGCCTGTCCGTACTCTGAGTGCCGATGTCTGAGCAAAATGCTGAGCCCCTGTGGTGGGCATTGATGAGGCGGGACTTCGTATCTACTCTCCTCACCTCTCCTGTACTCAACATTGGACAATAGGAAGCCCTTAGGCCTTAGCTGGGGGAAGCTGGGGTATAAATCAGGTTTTTAGTCTGGGGGCCTCATAGGCTGATGGCAGAGGAAGGTCCCTAAAGGGATGGACATGATGCAGAGAGATGAGCCCTAGGTGGGGTGAGAGTGGGTTTGTATTTTAGTGGCACTGAAGTTCTGAAGGGCCAGAGGCCCATGGGCTAAGGTCTGGCCTTTGCTCAAAACTGGCCAGGAGACTCTGGGCCTGTGGCTCGCTTGGCCAAGTCTCAGTTTTCTTATCATGTTGGGATTTGGGAGCAACAAATTCACTGAGGAATTCCAGGGCTTGTCACAGTAGCTGGTGCTTGCTAAGCAGCTACTCCAGGTCTGCAAACAGGAAGCAGTGCGTGGGAGTGGGTGGTCATCAACCCTGCAGTGTGCTAGGTCCTGCTTGGGAACCAGAGAACCTGGTGCTGCAGTGGGCCAGGCACCGTCTTTAGGGATCCTACAGCGTACATTGAAGGGCTGAATGTGAATCATGCGGATCAGTCCTGCAGGGGAGAGTGGGGCCCAGAAGCATCTTCAACAAAGATCTTTTTGCTGGGAAGACAGGGAAGAGACCGAGTCTAAGATATGAGTGCCATATTGGCAGAGAGGTATCTACAGGGCAGAGTATCAGAAAAGCAGGGTTTAGGGAGGACTGGAACTGAAGATCTTAGACTTGTGTGTTTGGATTTGTGGTGTCTGTGATGTTAAGCCTGATGCACAGTGGGAGAAGAGTCTTGCTGTGCAACCGAGCCCAAGAAGTCCTGGGGCTTCCAGAGGAGAGAGGCCCACCTGCCCCAGGGGTTCACACCTAGAACCAGCAGGTCAAGGCCACTGTTGGGGCAGAGTCCCCACTCTACTTGGGTTAGAGGCAAAGATCAAAGTTGACTCTGCAGGGTTACCTTTGGGCTAAGTCCTAGAGTGTGAGACAGAATCTCTGGACAAAGAAGGAAGAGGATACCTACTACCCGGGAGCCATACAGAAGCCAAGTAATGTATCAGGGAGCACTGTAGTCCAGAAGCCTGAAGCATTCGGGTAGCCTAAAGTTAGAGACAGGGCCCTTGAGTTCCAGGTGCAAGTTTGTCTCCATAGAAGTCAGGGCCTCCATGTCCTGGGAAGGTACCTGTGCAGGTGAGGGGGTGGGGGAGGAGGCTCTGGTAACAAAGAGCTCACGTAAGAGCATCTGCTGGTTTCATGACACCTGAGTGCAGGGTGGTGATGAGGGCACTGTGAGATGGCGATGGACAGAAGCAGCCTCCCAGGAACCAAGAGGATCTAGGCCAGTGAAAGACATAGCCCGGACCATGCCGGAGGGCTTGAGGCTTCAGGAAAGCTGGAAACACTAGAGTCCTCAGTGGGCCTCCTGCAGGGTCGATGGAACGGTCCCTATGGGAGGGAAACCACACACTGGGATTGTGACAGGCTGGGGTCATCCTCAGTATTGTGTGTTGACACATGCGACAATCTTCGTGAACCTTCTTATTTTATAGACGATTGAGCAATGGTCTTCTCACCATTGTTCCCCAAGAGTGTGCCTGGTATCTGTGCCTCTGAGCCTTCAGGGTCCTGGGCTCTACCCTGCAAAGTTTCACTTCTTGGTGCTCACTATGGGAAGCTCCCTTGGAGCAGGGGCAGGTCAAGGGTCTGCGTCTAACTGTGCCTGTGCCAGGTCAGGAGTTTGGCTGGGCAACAAGATACTTGGATTTACTATAGCTCCAAGTCTCCTGATAATTTGTTATGTGCTGGGCCACTTAAACTCTTAGGGCCTGGATTTTCTCCTCCATAAAGAGAAGGGCTGGTCTTGTGCTTCCTTTCATTCAGGGTTCTGTGCAAGCACAGGCTTTGTGTCATTTAAACATGCATCTAGGGGAAAAAATGTATGCTCCTGCTCCTAGTTACTCACAGCTATGAAAATGGAGGCTCTTCAAGGTGAAATGATATGTCCAAGATGGCATAGCCAGCTCACGGTAGGGCGGGCTCTCCTGTGTTCTGCTGGACCCCCACCCACTCAGCTCACATGCTGCTAAGCCCCAAGCCTCCCCTCGTGGAGCCCCAATTCCCTGAATGGGAACCGCTTCATTAAAGCAGGGTCCTCTCCATGATGATGAAATACAAGGGCCAGTTAAAGTCTCTTGCTTCGGCAAAATATTTGCAAGTAATGCCCTGCAATTGTTCACCTACATCAATCTGTAGGTGCCCAGTTCTGGCCAGATCTAACAGGTTTCTCTTCAGACTCACCCACCTTGAGGTGCTGGAGAGGTTCTAAGAAGTATCTTTGACCTTTGGCCTACCATATCTCATGAGATACAAATCTGCTGTTATTCTGAGGGCCATCTGGTATCTGGAAGAAGGGAGCTGCCACCAGGAGAGAAGATCTGAAACTTCATGGTAAAAACCTACCCTCCTGCCCTGTGGAGCCTCTGTCCCAGCCTTAACCTTGGCCTTCCAGCTCAGTCCTGGGAAATCAGTGCTTTGAATTATTTTACCTTGGGCTTGGAGCCATCGTGGGAGCCATCAGCAGGCTGTAAAGCATATTTCCAATTGTGTCCAAGGTCTCTGTTAGTTGGGGTGCAGCTTCACAAGATGATGTAGTTTCTACTGGTTTGCTTCAGGCTGATTTAGTGCCCTACGCCGTGCCTAGTGAAAGTGACTAATGAGGTAGCTGTGGAGGACCTCGCTGTGGAGAGGGTAAATATTGTCCTTAATGAGCAAGTGTTTCACAAGCACAGTGGCCCTACAGAAAGGAAAGGTGCTTGCTCTAGGACTAACCTTTAAAGAACAACCCAGCTCCACGCCTCACTGCCTGGCCACAGGCGAGCTCCTGGACAATGCTCTCAGCGGTGGCATCAGGTTCTGCCGGTTCTGCCCTCACTGGGCTGGGGAGGGTTAACCAAGCAGCGCATAGCACAGCACCAGAAACCTAGAAAGCAACTGAATAATACTTTAGAATACCATTATTATTTTTCACAAGTTATGCATAGGGCTTAAGATGTCACTTATCAAAAGATGAGCCATCAGTTTAGTCACAGTTTCTGAGGGGAAAAGGAAAGAGGAAATTAAATGTCTGGATCAATGGAAGGATGCGTCTTGTTCTAAAAGTACTCATAATGTGAAGGATGCATATCTCAAAGTGAAGAAATACAATATGAATAGCAAAAAGCTCTCTGTAGGTTTTGCACTCCTGGATCCTTCCGAAATGTGGCCAATTGGTTTAGGGTTCTTTTGATCAATTCAAATGGAAGTCACAAATTGGCAAAGCTCAGTTCAGGTGGCAGTTTGGGACTGCGAGGGCCAGAGACTCAGCTTTGATCCCTGAGTGTTTGTGGCCCTGGGCCCTCAGGGCTGTAGCTGTGGGCAGTTCTCAGCCATCCCTCTCAGCTCCTCAGCTGCTGAGGTTCTCAGAGCTCATTGGCGACCTCTTGGAGCCCCTCAGTAGCTTCTGTCACTTCTTGGGGATTCTCTCCAGGTCTCCTTCCAGTGCTCTCGTCTCCACCAGTCTCTGTCCTCTGCTCTGGCCTCTGGTGCTGGCCTCGGGAACTCTTCAGGGCTAGTGGACCCCAGCATGACCAGTTCCTTTTAATGAGATCTGCTCTGTCTATACCACTCCAGAGAAGAGGCACAAGCGCATCTATAGAAACACCTAAGAGAGGCTTTCAGTGGTCCTGTGGCTCAGCACCCAGCATGATGGTGCCCATGACTGATCCGAGACTGTGGGGGGACACTGCTTGTGCACAGCAGCAACCGCCCACCCGTGTGCAGTTCCAGACCTGCTCGAGAACACCCAAAGTGGTTGTGGTAGGGTTCTGGACAGAGACATTCCCTGGCTTCAGGGCAGAGTCCTGGAAGATAGGCATGAATTTCAAGCCTGCTGAAGCCAAGCCACATATCACCTGAGGTCAGTGGGAACATCTAGGACAGTCGTGGGAACAGTCGTGGTGTCATGGTGACAGCTGAGCTGAATTTCTGGAGAAAAGGGCTGCAAGACTGACAGGGGCTGATCTGCAGAAATGGCAGCGTTGCCTCAATTTGTGAGGCCACTTCAGGAGGGCGGGCCATGTAGGTCACCTACTTAGCAGGTTGGGGACTACACGGACATTACCTGTGGACTCTGGTCAGTCTCAGTTTTGCCATACAAGGTGTTATTTACTTAGTTACCCAGAGGTGTGGAGCAGTAGCACCTGGAGCAGTGGGAACAGAGAGAAATGTCAAGATGTCCAGGCAATCTCCTGATTCTTACTTGCTTCTGGCCTGTCCAACGAGAAAGGGAACTGGGCACTGTCAAGTCTGTTTTCCTGTCTTGTAAGAAGCCAACAAGCAGGATGAAAGCAGCATGGTCGAGTGAACAGGCCACCTTCTACTCTGCTACCAACTGGCCTGGCCAGCCTGGGGAGTCTCTCCTGCCTCTGATCTCAGCGTCCTGCCTGGACGAGAGCAGGGGGATGAGAGACAGCATGAGGCCTTCCAGCTCTGGACCTGGCGAGGAAGCGTGGCTTTCTTTCCTGAGCTTTGCTACGGCAAGAGTTCTACCACGCCCTCCTTCTTCCCTGCTAAGCCTCCATTCCAGGGGGCTTCTGGAAGGCAAGCCCTGGCTGATTTAATGCCCAGCTTTCTGAAACTTTCCAGGAAGCTTTGAATGGAGCAGGAAGAAGTAAGCAGGTGGTGGATGGAGGAGGTGCTGGTCGTGTACTCCCCTTCTCTCTGAGTTACCTTTAAACAGGACAAAAATTACACACCACTCTTCTTTATTTCCATTTCAAACTTCTCAAAGAGTGGCTTGACATTTTAGAAGAAAAAATTGCAGGGAAGGTGAGAGGCCTGTGGCAGCCAGTGGCCACTAAACGGGGAGCTTCCCTGAGCAGGTGTTCCAGCTGCGTTAATGTCTCAAGAAACAAGAGCAGGGGAGAATTAGGGGTGAAGATGGGAGAGGAAGGAGGATGGTGGTAGCTGGGAATGTGTAGGGGACAGGCTGGTCCTGCTGAGGCCAGGGCTCTGGGCCTTGCAGAAAGGGCTTGGGGCCGTCATTGTGATCTAGTGGCTCCCAGGTGCCCTGGGAATCTAGACCCATGAATTCCTCAGAGAGTAGCCCTCTCTTGGCAACTGAGTCCCATCCATCTGTAGAGACTTCCTGTGATAGGTCCTTGCCATGGGTCCCTGCTCTAGACCGTTCCCCTCCCCACCAGCTACTTCTGGGTCGTCTGTGACCCTGTGCTCCCCTGGTTGCCCACTTTCTGTCTACTGTGCTTCTGCTCTTTCTCCCCCTTTGCTGCTTCCTCTCTGAGGATGACCCCAGGTTTGTGCTGCGGACTCCTTCTTCTTGACCTACTGAACAGCCTTGGGACTGAGAGATTTGGGCCAGGAGCTGTTGAAACGTGCAGGTCAGGTTATAGGCAACAGGTCCTGAGAACTGGAGGCAGAGAGAACTGGGGCATGGCCAAAAGCTAAATGCTATTTCTTTTATTTTTTAAAAAAAATAATGACAGGCCTTGAAAAAAGACCTTAGATATGCTCCTGAGGACCGTGTTGGGCTCAGAGAACTATTAGATGTCACATCTCTAGGCCATGCATTGAATCCAGCACAATCATACACACATTGTGTATTCTGTACCAACAGCTGCAATAAATAGCTCAAGCAGGTAGCCTGAGCCCTCTGGCCAGCTTGCAGTGCAGGCAGCCAGCTTTTATGTGTGTTCTTCACAAGGCCTGGTAGTCTACAAAGGCCCTGTCCTCAGCAAACCGCCTGCCTCCCCTTTTCTAGCTGAATTGTCCTGTCTTCCTCCTGGCCTCTCCTGTGGTCTTCTGGACCTGAACTCCTCGCACAGCTTGGACACCAGCCTGTGGCTTGAGGATGTTCCACTGTTCGTCTTTCAGTTAGTGTTTGCCTTGGAGCACAAGTTTGCCAGAGGATTGCACTTGCTGATCTTCTCAGAGGTCCCTTTTGCCTAGAGAGAAGACTGTCCCCAGTCTTTATAACTGTGCTTGTCCCACAGGAACTAAGAGATGTCACCCCAGTGAGACACAGCCCCCTTGTGACATCAATCCTTACGTTGAGGCTGAGAAAGATGAACTTGAAAGTAAATATATGGATTTAAATTCTGGTTCTGTCACTTGCTGGCTATGTGACGTCCAGCAAGTCACTCCCAACTCTCGGACCAGACATTTCCCCATAGCAGTGATCTTACAAGTTCACTATGAGCCCAGAAACAATGCCTGTGACCTGTCCCGATAAGTTCTGGCCCCACAGTGCTGACTTCTTTCCCAGTATTTCCTTCGTTATGTTGTAATCATCTGTTTATTTTCTAGTAGTCTTCACAGCTTGAGAGTCCCTAGGGGTAGAGACCCCCTTTTACTGGATCCAGCTTCCAGGCCAATGTCTGTCAGGCAGCAGGTACCTGAAGCTCAGCCTGGCCTGGTGGGACACAACGGAGTCTTTGTAAACACTGCTTTGCTGTGGCATCATGCCCCTGCCTCAGCAGCTCTATGGAAATGTCTGTCGGTTATATTCGTGTCTTTCTTAGAGTTGGTATGTGTTTTAATATACATTTTAGATTTAAACATTTCATATATGTTTTGAAAGCTTCAATCAACAGCTCTAGGAAAAAGTATACACACACACACACACAGAGTTTTCTCCCTAGTACGTCGTTAGCACTGTGAGAGCCATGCTGGTGAAATGTCTTTAGACTTGCCTGCCCTTTATTTTTTTTAATCACAGTGAACCTCTGTAGTGAGCACAATATTCTTCTTTGGAAATGGTCCATATGAATTCGTACCTGCATTTTCTTAGAGTCTTTAAGACCGAAGGAATGTTTCTGTCTTATTAAGATGCCAAAAGTAGTCTAAAGGAAATGACATCATCATACTGAAGTACCTCCCTACCAACTGCTGTCCACCATTATTGTATCTTCCACCTCCCAGGATGAGGTAATGTCACTGCGGCCTTCCTTTCTGTGTTCATGGAAAACTCTTTCTTCCTGTCTCATGCATCTTCATTTGCAGGCTGAGGAGGACCCTCTGACACCATGGCCTTGGATACAAAGTGACCCCGACTCTTACACATGTAGACTGCAACACGATCGGATACTCTCACCAAGAGGACAATTTAAAGAAAATAACCCTTCGTTTTGGTGATCTAGTCTCGCCACTAAGTTAGCAGCCAAACCAAGGCACAGAATTTTCAGGAAAACAGACAAAGCTGTGACATGCCTGAGCTGTCCTTTCCACTACATCTGTCACCTAACACATAAGCTGTATTGGTGACTTTATAGCAATGAAATACTCTGGGCAGTAGGGGAGATGCTTATGGTGAGTAGATTTCTGTGTATGGATTCAAGTTAGGATTATTGAAATGGAGTCATGGTAGGAAAGGGCCCTTGTGTGGTCACCAGGCCCCTGTGGCAGCTTCTACTGCAGCTCAGCTGGATCTGACCATGAGCACAGCTTTCAGGAAGTCAGGATATGGCTGGGGGACAGGGCAGGTGACAAGCTGGGAGTTTTGCTTCTATTGTTTTGTTCTTGTCTCTTTGCATTTGAGTAATTTTGTGATCCCGATTTTCTGTGTCCCTGATGGAAATTCTGCTCATGCTTTCTCACTGTATTTGGTTTTGTAGCAGTCATCTCTGCCATGTTTTCATTAATTTCTTCCATCTCTTGGTTAAGCTATGCCAGCTCAGTTTTCCTCTCTTTTTATATTTCCCATCAGTGATTCCTCCTTGTTCTCTTTGGCTCTGAGTCCTTGGTTTGGTTTTGTATATAGTCACTGTGCCAGCTCACCTGGAATGTCCCCGTGGTCCTGGCAGGGTTTCTCTGAACCAGCAGGCTTGTTTCTAAATCACATAGGTCCCAGTGCTCATCTGCGGCTGCTGTGACTGATGGCTTTGGATTTTATCATCACCCATAATCCTCTGGGGCAGCTCCATCTTTCCTTTCTCTTGGGGAGATAAAGCTTCTCCCCAGGCCCCAGGCCTGGGTCTCTCTCTGCTGCAGTTCTCATTAGAGCCTATGAGGAAAACCAATTTGCCCTCAAAGGCTATGATCTCAGTAAACCCTTCAGTTCTAAATGGAATTAGAGGGCCTTGTGCTCCTCCATGCCTCTCATATCTCACTTCGGGATGAAGTTCTAGTTCCAGCACATTTCAGGGGCATCGAAAGGCAGGGATTAGAAGAGAACAGGTCAGGCTTTGAACCCCAAAGCACTACGAAGAAAGGGAAGCAAATAACAAGTCTAGTCTGGGTGATGATGTAATCAATACTTTGTCCTTGAGTAACCTTGAGGCCTCAGCCAGCACACCTCAAACTTTGTGTCCCACCTCTTCAAGCTCTATTCTCCTGTGTCACCACGTGTCACTGTCACTATTGGACACCTGGAGGGCCACCACATCTCCTGCCCCCTGTAGCCTACTGTCTGTGTAGCAGCTAGAGGAGCAGACCCTTTTCCTGTCCCGTGGGATCCCCTGCAGCTGGAGGAAGGTGTACAGGAAGCTTTGGCTCTTGAGGCAGCTACTCCCTGGGCCCCTTTCAGGGCCCCTGGAGGAGGCCTCACAATTCTGCTAATGAGCCCCATCAATCCATGGATTACCTGGCATTTCCTGTTGCTTCAGAAGCTTTGAAAGACACTGAAACCCCATGGCTATGGTATGAAAAAAACTCTGATGGAACTTTTCCCAGATTTGACAACAATCCTAAAGATTTATGGAACATTATCAAAAATGAATTTCAATGATGAAAATAAAACGTTCCTAAACCATCAATAATAAAAAAAATCAATTTCTATCAAACTGCTAAAGGCAAAGTTATCCTTCTACCCTCTCCATAGAAAATGATGTTACAAAGTCATTGTCATAGAAAATATAATCTGAGATTATTCAGCCCAAGAATATAGGGGGAAGAGGACGGTCGTGGTGTGTCAGGAGCTAAGTTTTGATTCTGTGATGTTCCCGGCAGCTTTCAACTTTTTAAAATCTGAAATGTATTCATTTATTGTGATCTATTTTGCATTCTAAGTAGATATTAAATTATAGAGCTAATTTTGATTCCTGTTTCAGGTACTTCTTTTCTGAAGAGGATGCCTCAAATTGTGTACTTGTAAAATGTGAAGATGCTGTCTGTGAGGCTTCCTTGTGTGTTTAGAATGGAGCAGAGTCTCCTCCCCAGGGGCCTGCTCTGATCTGCTCTGGGCTGCCTCCCGACCCTCTCTGGCTGTTTCTCCCAGCAGGCTGTGGACCTGGGAAGGGGTGGCTTCTCCCAGGCCCTCCAAGTACTGAATTCAACCCTACCTGGCTGCTTTGCATTGATGTATTTCCTGCCTGAAACCTCCTTGAGTCATTTTCCTTTCTGGTCAAGTGGAGAGCCAAGGCGGTCTCCTCTAAGGATTTCTGGGGAAGAGTCTTAGTCAACACGCAGGCACCTGTGCCAGCCTCCTTTCTGTGGTCACCGCTTTGCCTCCCTGCTTTGCTCACATCCTGGTACATATTTCTGTCAGTCCGAGAGCATCATGGTCTTGCTTCAGTGCCTGTCCCCTCCCTTTGCCCTGGGAGCTGGGTCTCTGTGAACCCCGAAGGCCAGGGTCATATCTATCTCATCTGGTGTGGAACCTCACCACACAGAACAGCACTGTCACAGTAAATACCCTGTGGATAACTGCTGAAATAATAGGCTATTATTTGCAGTTTAAATCCACACTTTCTTGCTGGAAGATGCACTGGCCATATATTCCAAGAGTGTTTAAATGTGCAAACTCTTCGACTCGTGGCTCAGACTTCTATTAATTAATCCCAGGACGATCAGAAAGATACACAAAAAGAGGAGTTTAGCATCTTGGTAAGAGTCAGAGGAATCAATCAGATCAGAGTGTTCATCTTGGTTCCACTAACTGTATAGCTGCTGTGCGACCCTGAGCAATTTGTAATATCTCTGAACTCGGTTTAGATGGAGACAGTAAGTGTACCTTCCGGAAGGTAAAGCCTGAAACTCACATAGGGTCAATCACGGCAAGGGCTGAGCACAGAGCCAGGCATATGGAAAAAGCTCGATAAATGTCAGCTATTGCTACATTCTGTGATGCTCATTATGGTGTTGTTTATAGTGGAACAAAATCCTCAAGGGCCTAAACATCTAAGCACAGGGAGCTGTCGGGGTTCATGCCATCTAATGCACATGGCACATGTCATTTCTAATTCCCTAGTGGGCACATTAAAAAAGTAAAAAGAAGCCGGGCATGGTGGTGTATGCCTGTAATCCCAGCACTTGGGAGGCTGAGGCAGGAAGATCGGTGCGAGTTTGAGACCAGCCTGGCTACAAAAGTGAGCTCAAGGCCAGCCTGAACTGCACAGTGAGACCCTGTCTCAAAAAGACAAAAAAAAAAAAAAAAAAAAAAAGTAAAAAGAAACGTGACTTTAATTATATATTTTGTTTAGCACAATATACACAAAATATTATTTGATACCTCATCAATATGCAAATTATTAGGGGGTATTTTGCAATCTTTTTTGTAACAAGTCTTCAAAATTTGGTTTGTACTCCCCTCTTAGGCATGTGTCGCTTCAGCAGAACTGCCGCATTTCAAACATGTTAGAGCCACGGGTCCTAGCGGCAACCACTCAGCCCATGCAGGTATGGGCTCTCATATTGCACGGCAGCCTTGACAAAGCCTAGTTTTAAAACAACATTCCATCATTCAAGAAAAGGCTCCAGGATGAGACTCAATGAAGAAAGGCAGGATGCAAAACCAGGTGCTGTAAAGCATGAGTGCGTAAATGGCTGTGTGAGCCTTGGGGACAGGCAGTGCAGTCTCACAGGTGCTGAGTGAGGAAACAGGGTGAACTGCATGCTGGCCATCTTCCTTTCTCTCTGTGCCTTCCTGCTGTACGCTTGTGTTACTTTTAGAGTGATGAAGGAGCATTGTTTTCATTAAGGTACAGAGGGTGTTCATCCATCGCACAGCATGGCTGGGTTGCAGGGAGCCTGTCTTAGTTACTTTTTGCTTGTTGCTGGGACAAATACCCAACACTCCAGATGAAGGAAGGAAAGGTTTATTTATCTCACAGTTCGTAGAGGTTTCAGTCTATATTCAGCTGGCCCAAGGCTTACTGGAGCAGGGCGGAGAGCATCCAGTTCATGGTGGCAGAACAGCAGCATAATGGTGACAGAGGCAGCCAGTCAATCAAGGCAGCAGAACAGCAGCAATAGCTCGAGTCTGTCTGTCTGTCTCTCTTTATATTACATTCAGGCTCTCTGCCTTAGCCCCCGCCTTAGGCTACACCTGTAATCCCAGAAGTACTTTGACCCATAATCCCATCAGTACTAAAACCCATAATCCCAGGGATCATGGATCAAGTCTCAAACTCTAGAAGTCTCTGCCCAATGACTACATGAGGCTTTGGGGGGACAACTAGACATAAACCATAACAGAGCCCTTCTGGGAGGGCCACACCTCATGACAAGGTTGGCTTTATTCTTCCTCCTCCTCTGCACCTGTGCCTCTTAAACCTCGTGGCCTTCTATTTTGGGTTCAGCCTGGGCCTTCCTGGGGTTAGTGGCATGTGGACAGGAGTGGCAGCTCTCAGTTCTGCGTCTAGGTCTTCAGGTACTGCATGTTCCTGTGGGCCCTCTTGCGCCTTTGCCGTTGCTGTTGCCATGGAGAGAAGAGGCCCTATGCAACCCACTGGTCCTGGGAGGCTAAGAGAGGCAGACCTAGAACCAACGTCCACACCGAGTCACCAAGCCTAGAGGGCAGGGAAACCTATACTGGTGTCTGAAGTTGTCACAAAGCAAGAGCTGATGGACACAGTGTTTCTGGACTCTTACAACACTCCAGGTGATTAGTAATTCAAAAATTCGTTGGGATTCTAAATTAGAAAGCTGCAGTTGAAAATACGCTGAGAAAAATAAGAATAAAATTCCCAAGGAGAAAGGAAATCACAATTTCAGTAACAGAATATAACCTTTGTCAAACATTGACATATGTACACATTTGTGTGTGTGTGTGTTTATGTTTTCCCATTAAAAGGACAGCTTGTTATACATTCTGTTCTATAACTTCTGTGTACCTTTTCTATGCCAAAAGTATCATGCCTTGCCACTCAGTGTCTTCTAAGTAATCAGGTTAGACTGTGGAATTGTTGCCTAGCTTTTCTCTGGATGGATATACCCCAGATAACTTTACCTAACTCCTCAGATAATGTGTATGGGTTATTTCTGGCTTTTAACTATTATAAAGAGTGTCTCATACATTAGATCTCTATGTACACCTCTGATTGTTTCTCGGGGTGTCAACTCACCCAAAGAAAAAAGTAAAATCTGCCTGACCAGAGCCACAGGCTGCAGCTGCAGAGACACAGAGATGACAAGATCAGGAACTTGCTCCTCACCAGAGGAGACAAACAAATAGCTACATCTACAAGGTACAAATGCCACCGAAACTCCCAGTTCCCCGGACATAAACTTAAATTTCTCCTCCTCCTCCTCGCCATACCCCTCCCCTATTCAAACACCCCTCTAAAGCCTGCCCCCACCTGTCGCTGGGTCCCGGGGATCTTATCACCCTCTGGCTGAAAGAAACTCTGCCTATTGCTTTAACTTCACCTGGCTTGCTGGCCCACGTCATACGTCAGTTTCCTTTAACATTGGGCAAGTTTCTAGTGGTGGCATTTCTGAGTTTGGATCATGCATATTTGTGGCAGGTCCCACCCCCTTCTCTGGTTGTCATTGTCATTGTCTGTGTGATGAGAGAGATTCGACAATGCTGCCTTGCATCATTGCTTCCCTCTCTTCAGCTTCCTTTGCATTCAAAACTCTCCCAAGGAGGAGGAATTCTTGAACAAACATCACCCAAATTTTTTGGCTTGTCATAATTGGCGCTGACCGTCAACATGGCAATGCCCTGAAGATGGGGATGAAAGGTCAGCTTTCTATCGCTGTAATGAAGTACCTGAGATAACGTAAGGGAAGCAAAGACTCATGTTGGCTCGTGCTTTTAAAGATTTCAGTCTATGACTGCTTGGTTCCATTGTTCTGGGTCTGTGGTGAAGCAGAACATCACAGTGAGAAGCAGGTCACTTTCTAGCATAGGCTCCCAATGACCTGCTTCCACAAGCTCAGCCCCACCCTCTAAGGGTTCCACCTCCTGTCACCAGCACCATCACCTGACTACCACATTTCAAAGGAGGGACATTTAAGACCTGAACCATAACAGGGGCTGTGAAAGACCTCACTTCACCCTCAGGTCCCCTCAGGTTGTATCCTCCTCCTGCAGTGTATTAGGTAGGAATCTGACTCCAAGGAGACCAAATCTGTACTGGGACAAGTTTCACAACCCAAAGCCCTGGGGCCATGCCTCCTCACCCTTCCTCAACAGTCCCCAGGTGGTGCCAGAAACATAGGTGCACCACCAGTGAGCATCCTGCCCTGACATAGGACAAGTGGTGGAGTCCCCACTGGCAATCCAGAGTCTCTGCCTCTCTTTAGGGAGGTGTAGGAGAGAGCCAGGGCAGGTGCACATCAGTGCTGGGTGGTAAGGTGGGCTGGGCTATATCAACCTGCTGGGTTTGCCCAGACACCATCTCTGCAAGCGCAACACAGACTGTCCTCTCAGCCACTGAAGACTTCTCTTCTTTTTCCTTTACACTTCCCAGGTAGGTGGGGCTTGTGATTGTATCCAGCCAGTGGGTGTGATCAGAAGTGATGCCCAGGAGAACTTCGCCAGCTCCTTCCCTTTTTGCCATTGGGTATACAAGAGCGGGAAGACTGTGACCCCAGAAGCCAGCAGATAAAGATACCAGAGCCACAGGCTGAAAGACCTGCGAATTGGTCAGACTGATTTTAACCTTACACGGCAGAGAAAACAGCTTTTGTTGTGCTATCCCTTTTTCCACTAGGGCTCTGAGTTTGGAGCAGTAGGCACCTCCTTTAGTAATTCTGGGACTATTATTTCCTTGTTTTCCACTGGGAGGATGAAAAGAAAGCATCTGCAGTCCCAGAGGACCTGTTCTGGGCAGGACCCTGTGCCCCGTGCACTATGCACATTTGTCCTTTAACTCCCCACCAAAGGACCATGGCCTTGGAACTCTAATGCCCATTTTGTACAGCAGTGACTGCGCTGGGATTCAAACTTGCATCCTCAGCATCTCGATCTGATGACAGTGCATCTTCAGTTTCAAGGACGCTGCAACCCAGGCTCCCGAGGGTCCCTCCCAGCTCCTGCCAGATGAACACAGGAGTTGGAAAGGCTGTGTATGGTCTGCGCCCTCAGGTAAGGGCTTGGATTCCCGGGAATCTGGTTTCCTGTCTGTTCCAGGGAGCTGCAGTGAGCTTTTCACCACTTGAAGGATGCCTATGCTGATTACATTCAAGCAAAGCCTTTCCCGCTTCCTCCATGGGAGATCTCCAATCCCTG